>JAVCKV010562680.1:0-10798 GCA_032274145.1 Herpochondria borealis | reverse complement strand
AGAGCCTCTCTCTAAAGTCTCTCTAGAGACGTGGGGGCAAAACTAGCCTATCGCTCGAATCCGCAACTACTGCCGTAGCCTATCCATCTCCCTTCTCCAGAGCCTCTAGAGGTAGGGGGGCTGAATTGTGGGCTCCTATCGCTCGAGTCCGCAAACTCCGCCACAGCCAATTTGCCTCCCCTTCTCCAGAGCTCTAGAGAGGTTCAACCATATTCAACCCAAACGCGTGTTCCCAAAACGTGACGACAAAGAGATGTCAGACTTTAGAATACATCTCATAGGATCCCGTGCCCCATAAGAATGGAAACCACTGCCACTTATCAATCAACACAGAAGGAACCTGGACTTTTCGTCGCATGACTTGTAGCTCCTCCTCTGAAAGGGGCATCGTATCAGCCGTGCTGTTGCGTGGCACAAACTGTTGGGCGAGATTTCTCCAGTGAAAGTAGTCTGGATGTTGCGATGCTAATTCTTGCTGTTGCTGCAAGAACGCATCATCAATCTCACAGTAACCTCTGCCCTCCAGGATACGTTGCAAACGATCCAAGTACGATCCTTCGGCATGCGTCACTTCTCGGTAAATCACATTGGCCAAAGAGCCCATGAGTTGCAGGTGCACGCCACACATAATGGGATGCATTGTAAATTTTCGTTCGTGAGGACCCTTTTGAGCTGGAAAGCCACGCAATTGTATCTTGTTGTCTGTGCGGATGCGACCCAGAGGAGTGACGGAAAACTTTTCATTCGCGAGTTCCGTGCCAGGTGCGTAGAGAGCAAAGGAGGTTTGCGTCTTGTGCTTGAGAGTCATGCGATAGTGTGATTGGTTGCCGTACTCTGGAGACGGCTGACAGTGACTCATGTGCCGCAAGTCTTCCAAACATGGCACCCAGTCCAGATCAGAAAACAGCACAAGTGTGGAGTTGGGCAGATGCGACAGTCGTGGCTGTACATTAGGCCACAAACACTCTCGCATAGCTTCTTGTATGGACCACACATTGTTCCCGACACCTTCGCCAGTTCTTCGTTCTGTGTCAACAGCCTCACGATATAGAGGGCACTCGTCAATATCTACATATATAATCTTGTCCTGAAACGGAGCAAATCGATTGTTGGGTTTTGCCATTTCCTCCTGCACAAAGCGGTGCTTCTTCCAACCTCGATGATTGTAAGCGCTTTCGGCAATCACATAATGACTCATGACAGAGTCAAACTCATGCATACGTGCCTGAAGAATGTCTAGTTCGTGAGACACCATGAGGATATCAATCATGGGGCGTTGGGTTGTTGCTGGACCCGCAAACATTGGCCTGAGTAGCTCAACTGCAATGACTGGACGGACAAAGAGGAGCCGCCGTCGTTGCTCGAAATTGTTCATAAGGTCTCTCGTCAGAGTAGCATTCTCGGGACGCTTCCGTCGAAGCTCGACTTGATATCGAGAGCAATTCAGAGGGGGCGGTTGATGCCTCTGTATCTGCAAAGGACTCGGCTGGTCATGCACTTGCAGTGCTCCAAGCATCATGGATAACTCGTCCAACACATCGAGACGTGATTCGTTTCGACAACACTTAGTGACATTGTGATGGCATAAGAGATGAAAGAAATCTCCGAGAGAAGTGCGGGTTGTATCTGGTCCTTTCGCATCGTCGGTGGCTGTGTTTGGTGGAGCAAACAGCAAATCCAAACTTAACGCTGGTTTCCCGAGTTGACGGTGACCTTCAATCAACGTTCGCGCAACTACCAAGACTGCCACCACAAACCCGACACTGAGAGCCGCTGTTTTCATGCTTCGTCTGTACGCAGAGTCATGTATCGCTCAAGTGATGATGGTTGTCCTCGAGGTCGAGGTGCTTCGCGGTTGTGAGAATTCGAATAGTGACTGAAATAATAGACTGAATGAAGGAAAGACGATACTAGAATCACAGTATCCAGTGATGTAGACTGCTACATACTCAGACAGTACGAGTAGCGGTCTGGATGCCCGAACCTTGGAATGGATAGAGTAGGAGCATGGTCGATATCGCCCTCCAGGTGAAGCTCAAAGCAGGGCAAGCCCGCTCCGTTCACTGATGAGGCACCTAGAACTGTGAATGACGCGAGAACTTCCAGGAACTTTCCAGGACTTTATAGATCACTTCCCTACCATTGCAGGCATTTCGACAGATTTTCCTTTCGATCAACTAGAGTTCGCACCTTGAGCTCTTCGCGTGTGGTCGTGCAAAGTGTACACAGTTTTGTGCCTCCGTGTAACGAGAGAGATGCTTGATCTGTGCGTCTTTCGAAGAAAGCTCTAGAGTTCCTCTAGTGTGCCGAAAAGATTAATCATGCATTGGATAAGACAACAATCTTAAAAATAACTAATTAGTGTTGGCCTCACTGGTGACCAGACAAATGTCAGTATCACGGTCACAGCAACCCGTACAGCAGGTGCATGGGTTGGCTGGATTCTCAGCTGGACCACAGTCGGCATTCAAGAAATCCAGTCCGACGGTTTGACAAACAGTGTCGGGCACTGCGCCGTCAAACTGGTTCTGATGGAGCCACAGAATCTTCAAGTTGTCCAGGGCGCCCAGCTGCGTCGGGAGGGTGCCAGTCAGTTTGTTGCGTCTCATGCGCAGGTCCGTCAACTTTCTAAGTCGACCAATGCGCGTGCTAATTGTTCCCGTCAGATCATTCTCAGACAGTTCCAAGCGAAGAAGATTGTTGAGATCGTACAGCTCTTCTGGAACACTTCCTCTGAAGCCGTTCTCCTGGAGTTGCAAGTCTTTCAGCTTCTGCAGAACCCCAAGTTGGGGAGGAATCTGTCCTCCCAGTCTGTTAGTTTGCACCCAAAACTCTTCAAGTTTGGACAAGTTCTCAACCGTTTCAGGGAGATTACCAGCCAAGTGGTTGTTGTCCCATCGAGTATGCGTAAGGTCGGTCAGTTGGCCAATTTCGTCAGGGATTTTACCAGTCAAATAGTTGTTTCCCACATGGAGTCCCTTCAGTGCAGTCAGTTGTCCCACCTGTGGACTGATGGATCCCACCAACCGATTCTCCCCAATATTCAGTTGCTCGAGGTGTACCATTTGATACACCTCCTCAGGAACAGTTCCCGTCAAATGATTACCGTGGAGATCTAGATTCGCGAGGAGGCTCAAGTAGTGATAGTCTTTTGGAATTCCACCTGTGAGTGCGTTGTAGTGCAATGAGATACTTTGCAGAGCTGGCAAGTACGCCAACTCCACTGGAACTGGTCCTGTAATGTTCTGCCCAGCTGTAGTAATGAAAAACACCAAACGGTTAGAGAATTGGATTTGGAGATCAACAAAGTGACTATTCTGCAGGTACTTACCAAGATCGATTCCATGAACGTTGTTGTCGTGGCACAAGACTCCTGCCCAGTCACACTCTGACTTTTCACTCAACCAACGATGCGAAATCTCGGGCTGGTATCCTAGCGAATCATCTGGGTTGCGAACAAGCCTATCGAAGGCGCACTCTGTGTCGCTGTCTTCGTGGGCACCACAGGAGCGCCAGCGCTTGTCCCCGTTGTCATTCGCTGCAAAGTAGAAGACAGCAAGAAGATAACGTTGTGTCAACCTAGGAGCATGTGGACTAAGTTGCATTGGGTCTTCCCTGATGATCCATTCAGCTGCTCGCTTCTCAGGCGAATTGCGAGCGTAGACGCTGTCTCCAACAACGTTGGTGAACTGTGCGATGTAGCCTTCCGGAGTTGGGCTGGGGGTAGTGCCTGCATTCTCGTCCTTCTGACCTTTGACAAGATTTGTCTGAACAATCAACATGACACCGATAACGATTCCCACCACAACGGAAAATACACACAAGCAGGCGAGTAGCTGTTGGAAGCTATTCCGCTTTCCAACTCTAGGCTTGTTAAAGGGGTCGGACGCTTTGGAGTATTGACTCCACACTCCCTCTTTGGCTTCTCGAGGTGCGGGTTTGTTCACAGACTGCGTCCCAACATACTCGGGCGGTTCGAACGAACAGGAAGATCCTTCGAAAATTGATTTACGAGGTGCGGGCAAGCCTCCTGTCATGACGAGAGATGGAGGTTGCCCAGTGCTCGCTCCGGCAGCGACAGATCCAGATACCGAACCGCGATGAATTAAGGATTCGTCTTCCATCGGTGAGCCTTCTTCGATGGCGCGCCAAGGAAACGGTGCAGCTAGTAGGGCAGAGTCAGTAGTAATGACACTTCCGTCGGTCGAACGGGAGTCGTCTGTAGACGAATTGTATCCATGTGTAGCACCAAGGCCCATATCTTGTTCAAGATCATTGAGAGTACGACGCATAGCGCGCTGAGTTCGTTGTCGCTGACGAGGATCAGCATTGATTTGAACCTCATAGTCCACCGGCATGCCACTCAGTTCGGCATACTCGTCCATGAAGTCTGGAAATTGTGAGTGTCTCCTCTATTTTAGCACAAGCGTTCACATCACCATTGGATGTCTTCGAGGCATCACTACTTACCAGAACCCTCACTCTGATCATTAGAAGATTCCATGGTCTGATGATTCTCGTCTCTACCTGGTAAACTTGAAACAGGTTGCTGAGTAATGTGGAAAGACCTGCTTCTTGTCGTGAAATGCAAATTTCGTGTTAGCAACGAGCTTTTATTGTAAATATGGTGAGGATGTCCGAACAATGACCTTTTCTCAATAAATACATGCAATAGAGCTACTGTAACCTATTTCGGTAACCGTAGGCTTTAGTAAGACCGTATTGTGGACCTATGCCCACCATGGATGGTCACAGGCGCGCCGTTCCCGCTTTAGAATATTCTGGCTCTATACACTTCAACTTTTGGATTGTCTTTTTTTGAAGATATAGGCAGAATTATAGCAACTGAGCATCAAAGTGACTCCTGAGGTCACTCATAGACTGGATAAGACCGCGAAGGTATCGATGATTTATTGTGGCATTTTGATGGCACACAATGGTTTATACAGAAGACATTTGTCACGTGTTATGACTGAGGATGTCTTCTGGAGAATTATCGTAGCAGGGCTTACCGGTACCAGGTACTCTGGCCCTGGACAGCTAGCTTTTACATGCATGATAGCAAGCCCCAAAGTGGGTAGAGCCCAGTGGCCCCTTCCAGATAGAGGACGATCTCCGCTCTTAGGTACGAGCAATCACCCTGGTATTGCGGTTTCCACTCGCCAGAAGTTTACCCGGCTATGCATCCCATGCTGGTAGCTTATCTATTAGGCTGATCATAGGATCCTACGTTGACGTGCGTCAGCAACGGATACATCTAAGTTACAATTGCTGATTTATGAGGAAAGGTCGTCCGTCAGCTGACAGAGCTCCGTACTGCGGTCGCAACAACTGTGGCAGCAGACACACTCCTGTGCAGGGTTACCTTCGGGACCGCAGTCGGCGTTGACAAACTCGAGGGCTCCGGGACCAACACGGCTGCATACTTGCAAAGGAATAGGGCCGGTGAACTCATTCAGGTGCACCCAGAGAAGTCGCAGACTTCGGATTCGGGCAATCTCCGTAGGCACGGTACCTGTCAAACGGTTGCTACGCACACGTAGAGACTGCAAGTTCTTGAGTTCTCCGAGACGGGTAGACAGAGTACCACTCAAGAGTAGATCGTGGAGGTCCAACCTTGTAAGCTGAGATTTGTTGTCGTACATTTCCTCTGGGATCGTTCCGTAGATACGATTTCTAAAGATGCGGAAGTCGCCGATTTCCACCAGATTTCCAACCTCGGTTGGAATAGTACCTGAAAGAAGGTTTTCCTGAAGCCACAGCTCCTGCAGAAGCGACAGCTGCCCAAGCTCCGTGGGAATCGCACCAGTCAACGCATTCTTATCTCCCCGAGTGTATGAAAGGTATTGGAGGTTACCAAGTTCCGTTGGGATAGTCCCGTTGATGTTATTCTCGGAGTAGTGCAAACCCTTCAAGTTAGTCAAGAGACCCACTTCTGTACTCAGAGTACCAGTGATCTTGTTTTCCCCAATGTTGAAGTTCTGGAGGGTTAACACTTGCCAGAAAGCATCAGGAATGGTGCCAGTGAGCTGGTTTCCGTGGACTTCGAGGTCGAGCAAATGTCGCACCTCTGCGTATTGTTCCGGGATGGGACCACTGAAGGCATTGTAGGCGAGGGAGATTCTTTGAATAAATGGGATGTAGCTAAGCTCACCTGGCATTGGCCCAGTAATGTTTTGACCCCCTGTATTCAAAGACAAGGTTAGAATGTGAAAATCATTCAAAGATGATCAACAATAACAATACACGATACTTACAAAGCTCAAGCGCAACCACTGTGTCGGTTTCGTCGCACTGAACTCCAATCCAGTCGCACTCGTGGGTATTGCTCAGCCAACGCGTAGCTGCCTCGGGTTCAAAGTAGATTTCGTCAGTCATTGGGTCTCTTTTGAACCGCATGAAATCACAAGCAGCGTCCTCATTGAAGCGGGGACGGTTGCATGACTTCCATGTTTTCTCTTCGTTAGCGGTAGTGAAGAAGTAGAAAAAGGCGAGGATGTAGCGCTGAATTAGATGCTCGTCACCGGGGGGCAGACGAATCTGGTCCTCGTACATGATCCAAATTGCGGCCCGGTCTTGTGGCGAATTGGGCTCATCGACCTCTTCACCCACAATCGAGGAAAACTGAACACGGTAGATTCCCTCAGCTCTAGTCGTTGGTGCACCAGATGGCGCAGAAGTAGGCGATGGCCCAGTGTCGGCATCCTTGTTTCCCACAAAGAAAATCATGGAAACAGCGACTCCAGTTCCGGCAAGAACAAAGAACAGTGCAAGCATGATAAGATAGAATCGGAATCGACGGTTACGGTGAAGCGGGGGTTTCGCATCTGGGTTGTATTCAATGGCATGATGGTAGAAATCAGTGTTTTGCTCGCCCTCGTAGTAGTCCTCGTCGACTGCAATTGCAATCGCAAGTCCTTCGTCATCGAAATCATCAAATCCTGGTCCAGCGAATCCACCGTTCGTTGTAGCAGGCTGGTAACTTGGAGCACCGGCCACACCGTGGGACGCAATGACCTGCGTTTGGCCATCTTCCAACGGTTTGTTGTCTCTGCCGTGGCTGCCATAGCTCTCTTCATCGTTGGTGTTCTTTTTTGATCGCTTCCGAATGTCATCGAATTCGTCATCGAACGATTCACCCTTCTTGGAAACCATGGGGGGCGGCGAAGGCGCAACAGAAGCGCCCTTCATTTTCTTCTTCTCTTCTGGCACAGAACGCGAATTCAAGAGACTCTCGTGTTCCATTCCAGTCGGTTCTTTAACTGGCTCTGGTTCTGGCTCCGGTGCATCATCACCAAACAAGCGAGCTTTTTCACGCACGTAACCATCGTCTTGCTGGGTAGCGGTGTATGCCCCAGGTCGGTGTGCCGCTGCGTACTTTTCAGCCATTAGTTTCTCATGATCTGATTGAGGAGCGGAAGAACCTTGACTGTTGAACTCGCGAATCTTATCCTCTGCAGATCTCGTGCTCCTTCTCGCGCTGCCACGTCCTTGGTTCTCTTGCGCGGCCCCAGGTTTCACCGCTTGAGCCACAGTTCTACTCTTTCTATTGTTGGACGAGTTGTCCACCTCTTCGGTCATATCAGTTGCCCCGCTTTGCCCCATGGAACCATCCATCGGGTCCGCGCTTCGCCGTTTCGGAGACTTTGTACCCGAAGAAGAACCCCTTCTGCTCTTCTTCTTTCGGCTGCTGCTGTTGCTGCTGCTGCTTTTGCGGGGTTCTTTTGCTAGTGGTTGCTCACGCTGTTGGTGATCAATGACCCCAGATTGAATAGAGGAGCGTCTCCTCGTCTGGGTTGGGCATGCCTCGAACTCGGGGGCAAACGACGCTGTACGAGAAAGATAATGCAGAGGACACGACGGGGTCAGAGGGATGGAACTCAGTTTCGCGGGATGTTGAGCATGATGGGGTCACTTACATAGGTCAGCCATGGTGTTTTCACTGCTCTCGGAGAATGAACGAAATGGAATGGATGCTTGTGTTGTAGCAATTCTTTGCTTTTGGAGGGAGGAGGTATGGTGTGGTTGATCTAACCCAATCGTAAAACGTTTTCGACCACTGCGAGGAGTCTTTAGATGGTGTATTGAGTCGCGATCAGGAGGCACTGCAATGTCACCGCTGTTAGAGAAGCTACAATGTGATGTGACCTAACGTGAATTACATTCGGATAGGGTAGGTTCGGTTAAATATTGGCTTCAACATCTACCGCGATTCTGTTCGTACAAATTTGTCCAAAAAGCCTTCAAGCTCTGTTTCTCAAAATTCAACTCACTATCATAGCCTGACTCTACGTTTTGGTTGAGGTCATACGTTGGGCCACAAATAGATCAGATCCCAACGGGTTTTTTCTATCTTGGCTAGTCGTAAATGTCCCTAAGAATATCTTTCTGCGATTTACACTTATTCTGCCAGGAAGACTAACATCTTCACGGTTTGTAGTATGAATGAGCACTTTTCAACTATACGGAGAGAAGGTACATTACAATGATAACTGGGACTAGAAAGCCCGATTAACATATACCACGAGCGGGCGAGAACAAGATGGAATTCGTAACACTCACATAAATGGAATTCTACGACTGTAAATGATGCGCTGTGGTATGAGAATCGTCCGATACACGTGTCGGGACCAGGCTAAACTATTCCAAGGTGAATCACAGTAAAAGTGGGGACGTTAGATTGGACAATCAATGCGATTCCATTGGGCGTGTTAACCTCAACAATGATTGACACGGTAGCAACTATCGGGCTTCTATCTAGAGGAACAGCTCAGCTTGGAAGGTTGGAGCAAGAGCTGTTCGCAGCTTCGTGTCAAACGAATGGTGGCAACGCATACACATATCTAGAAGTTCCGAAGGAGCCTAATAATTACTTTTAGAAGATCGAAGCTCCAGTCTGGCTTGCGGCAACGCAGGGACCAGGTCAAATCATCCTCGGTGGCCGTCAAGATGATTCATTCCCGACGCGACAGACGATCATTACTGAATGCAGACGCGACACAAAATTGCTTGAATTATATTGTGAACTCGTACGCACATCGCTGTGTAGTCTGTCATGTCGTTTCCTCCAGCTATTCCACGCCAATAGCTCTCTCGATCGCAGCCACAAGATTTGTCGGTGTTGGGTTGCCTTTCACCGCAACCGGTCCACTATAGGCAAACGTCCCCGGAGTACCCGTAAGACGACCAATAATCCTTTGGCGCGCGATATCATTCTTATATCGTTGCTCTGGCAGTGCGACTCCTGTGGAGGGATGTTGTATGGCATCCATGGCAAACTCAGCGCATGATTGACCCACGCATCTCCGAAACGATTCGTGGCCCTGTACAATCGAGACTGTTCTTCCATCTTGCCCTGTTACATCAATCCTCATCGCATGCGTCTCTCCCACACTGTCTGGTGAAGTGAGCTTCAGCAATGCATCTGTCGCCTTGACAAGCGGTTGCGAAAAGTCGGCGAGAAACTTGGAGAATCGCTCAGAGCGCCACCAGGATCGAGGGATCACATCGACGAGAAGGCCTAGCATAACATTCCAGGCATCTGGTGCAGTTCCCATTCCTGCGTGTGAATCCCCAGAGGCTTGTAGTTCTTTGGGGACGGTCGCAGCCTCTGGGAAGGGCCAACTAAAAACAGTTTGCTGTCCCACCCGCCGAGACATCTCCTCGTTGCCAAATCCGTGGCTGCTATCGAGGGAAAAGTCTACTTTCCCCAACAATAGTCCTGATAGTGCCTTGAAAGATCGCAGTTTGCCTTGTTCGTATTGATTCATCGGTTCCCCAAAGCCAAGGTTGGTAATGTACAAGTTGACATCTCCGGAACCACCCAAACCAGCCGTAAAATAGTTGAATCGCACATCTTTGATTGAGTTATCGACTTTGCTAGCTGCCTCTACTGCCAAAATATTGGACAATCCTGGAAACGCACCCGATGCCAAAACAGCTGTTGTCCCAGAGGCTACCGCTTTGTCGTTGAGAGCCAGCGAAGTTTCAAGATAGTCGAGCGGATCTGAAACATCGACGTAGGTCTTGCACCCGCATTCAATAGCAACTTGCAGTGGCGTTGGTTCTTGTCCAAGATAGGGTCCTGCTGTATGAATGAGGCAGTCGGCTCCAACAGTCTCGATCAACGGTCGCAGCTCTTTCGCATCCCAACAGTCTTGGACGATGCGAAACTCAACTTGACCGTTCTCTTCCGACAAAACTTCGTCTACTGCTCGTTCTCCCTGTTGTTGATTTCGTCCCACCAGAACAATCTTACTGTCGGGAGGGGCGATGCGAAGCAAATGGGACGCAACCGCTGTGCCGATGCGCCCAGCTCCCCCGAGAATCACAAACGAAGGTGCTGCTGGTGGACCACTCGTCGAAAGCGCCAAGCTGACAGCAACGGGGAGGGATAGTATCCGAAGTAGAAGCATCATCGTCGTGTTACTATTCTATGAGCGTGTCCGATCAGGGCGCTGTTGTGCGCGCTGACGCATCTGTCATCCATTTTTCTTCAGAATCCTTGGAAACACGACCAAAAGCTTGCAACATCCAAAGAACCCGTGGTTTCAAAGATCAATAGTGCGTTCACCTGAAAACCTGAGATGCACGGCTACAGACGGTATTACTGCGTTCACATCAAAACCTGAGATGTGACTCTTCTGACCAGTTTGACAGTGTTGCAAGCTAATTTAGCGTTGCACATACTTAATACACGCAAGTTTCTTGTCAAAATTCTCACCGACAATCGAAGCAAACTAGTTTGTACGTACTGCATCAACAAACAAGGTGGTTCGGAGTTTTTGACTCACTCCCT
>JAVCKV010562669.1:0-10800 GCA_032274145.1 Herpochondria borealis | reverse complement strand
GGACGATGAAGCGAAGCTCGCGAGCTACTCTATATTACTAACGCGGAAAGAAAGCTCTCGAAATCGACGCGAAGCGGTGACGGAGCCACTTGTCACAGACTAAAAAGACTGTTGCTCGGAGCCGACGAGATGATCGGCCTAAGAAGGGGAGGATAAACGGACCCCAGTCCACGCCGGAAGCAAGACTAACCAGATAGAAACACAATACATCATTTTAAGACTAGAATCATACGACCCAAAGGAAGACTACACAAAAGACGACTATAACAGGACCAAAGACTAAACCAAGTCACGACGCGGACGCTTATCCCCAACCGACGTAGGAGGATTGTCATCCTCCGGCAAGTTGGCGCTTGCACGGTCAGCGGCCTCTTGGACGGCACCCATGGCTCCGGAGACAATTCCTTGCGAGGCTCGGGAGAAGCGTGCCGTAAGACCCCCGAGGAACGCGCTAACTTCATGGCGGAACTGGCCCTAGGCCACCTCAGACGCAGACGACTTTCGTCGGCAGCAGTGACCTCACGGACGGCACACTCGCGGGCAGTATTGGCACGAGCAAGGCTCGTTCTGAGCGTGCGAAACTGGCTACTCAAATACTCACCAGTCGCACCAGACGCGTTCCGATTAGCCACAGCCAAAGACTTCTGAGCTTTATCCAGCTCTTCTTGCAAGCCTTGAAGACTGGAATGCGCACCATCCCGGTCTGAGCGGGTCTCCTTAAGGCGAGCCTGAAGATCTTACATCTCGCGCTCGTGCGGCGCAGGGTCCACAGACCGAAGCGTGAGTTACTCGGACTCCTTAGCCGACAGTTCCTCACGAAGACGCGAGAAGGACTCGTACCGTGCTTGAACTTTCCGCTCGAAACTCTGAGAAGCCAATGCGGCAGATACCTGAGCAGCCGCCAACTCGCCATATACCCGGTCGAACGACTCACGAAGACTCTCAGAGGACGACTTCCCCTGGGTCAGCTCGGCGATGCGAGACTCAAGAGCCTGAATCAGACCTTGCGTGGACGCCAGCTGACTTGAAGACGAATCAGCGCCGCCTCAGCAGCACGCAAGGAGTCGCTCAAGGCATTCACCTGTTTCTTAGCAGTCTTCGTCTTCGTCTGAGCCACGTGCATCGCCGTGACGGCACGATGACCCGACTTTTCAGCTGACGAAAGACTTATACGCTACGAGGCGACGATGTTCATTTTCTCGCGACCGGCTTCAGAGAATTGGCCAAGAGAAGAAAGAGTCTAGCCAGACTGCGCCGACAAAGAGGATCGGAGGTTGACAAACAGAATAGTCATCGACTCCTCAGACTCGGACATGTTCAACCAAGTCGGTCGAGGCCACTACCGTGCGGGAGGAGGAGACTGACGAGGCGGAGAAGGATTCGGCGTTTCGTCCTCGACTTAGACTGAAGCCGAGGTTCCGACCGGATTTCCAGGAAGATGATTCGCCTCTTGATACACCAAAGGGATACGGTCAATGCCCCCGTCAGGATCCAGGACGGTCACCCGATGGACTTCAGAGGCATGGCGAGACATAGCCTCCTGAGCGGCATTGAAGGACGAGCGCACTGGGATACACTTCTCGAGCGGCGTCTGCGCCAGGCAGACCGGCAAAGACTGAAGAGCCGCAGTTTCGACTCCGTAGCCCTCTTCGCTCATCACGGCCGTGACTTCAAGACACGACTGCGCTCGGCGCATCCCAGCCACGTGACCAGAATGCAGGCGGCGGAAACGCACCAGAGCCTGTTCACAGCCTTCCTTCGTGGAACTGTGGGTCACAAAAATGTTGCACACAACGGATTCGAACTGGTTGCCTTAGCCTAGGGAGACAACACGGCCAGACCTATTGGTACGTGGGGAGGCAGACCTGACTCGCTGTTCCGTCCAGAGTTCCTCCCCCAAATACTCCCGGTTGAGGAACCAAAGACTTTCGAGACGACCGGGGAACACGCACCGAAGATGTAACTGCAGGACGCGAATCTATTGGCTCGGCTCAAGCCCTTGCATGACCCACCATAAGGCCATCCGCAACGATCGTGCGTACGGAATTTCTTATCGACAGCGGATAAAAGGGCAGTCGAAAGGGACTACTAAGTCGATGAGGGAGTCGTTGCCAGCGGCCATGCGGCCTCCCGTATGCCACCTCTCCTTCCAAGACGACTAAGAAGGCGCATGAATGAAACCCGGAGGAGGCACTTGTGTCGGATCATAAGCCCTGATGGTCGCGAAACGGGTGCCATCCAAAAACCGGGCCTCGCCGGGGTCCTGAAGGTCGAGATACTCTTGCATACGGTACGAAGGCTCCTCATAGACGCTACCCGTTATGGCTTTGGTAGACAACGGAAGCAGGGGCGGTGGTCCGTGTACCCGAGGTGGAGGAGGGCCATTGACTCTACAGTCTCTTCCCGCGGCGAAAACCGCGGCAGAAGAACCCTCCCCCGGGTACACCACGTCGGCTCCTGAGCCCGGCGCCCTCTACCACTATCTCCCACGCATAATCATGAGGCGGGCACTGAAAGCTAGCCGAGGGACCCGTCCATTTGTGTCCCGCACAACCTGTGGCCCTGTCACGTCTAAATATAATCCCACCACCGGCTCAAAAGTCAATTCAGTCGCCCTTTGGAGGCAGCACGGCCCCGTGGCCCCTCCCACTGGAATGGACAGGAATCTGTGATGCATCTCGCGAGCCCGGCGAGATGATGCGTTCGCCGAGCCACGCCGTGACGACCGTCTAGTAAGCCGACAAGACGCAGATGGGTTGCTTTCGTCTCCCATGAGTCCAAACTTGACCACTAAGACTGGAGATTCTCACCATGAGCCAAACGGTCAAGGTATGTTGGGGATCTCAAAATGAGCCAATAAGTCTTTTAAGTATTCAGTCCTCTCTTGGTTACGACTGATTAGGCGGGGAGACGGCTTGAACGACAGGTCGCGAGATAAACGACTTGAGAGACAGGCGCCACGAAAGGTCACCAAGGCAACGACTTGGGAGACGGGCGACAGGAGAGGTCGCCACAACCGCGGCTTGGGAAACAAGCAAATTCAACCGCGTTTCGAGGACTTGAGAGACGATGGAGCGGCGTGAAAAAACGGAAGGGGAAAGAGAGGACGTGGAAGGCGGTAGCGGCTGATGGACTCGACTGAAGACACGGATTGTCTCCCTGGGCTGTTCGACTGCTTAAGGAGATGGGGACGACTCAGTATGGCGCATGACTTCAAAGACTCTGCGAGGTTGTTGGCTGTTTGGCGATGGGACAAGCCCCGAGTTAAGTGATTCCACAAGCACAACTCTGCCGACTGCGCGACTCGTAAGACGTTTCTCGCGGGATTTTCATCATTGGTGAAGTGTGCGCCGGACAGGATTTTTCTTTTCCTAAGGAGGGGGTGTTATTAAGTAGCCTGTCAGGCTACTGTATATCACTTTCGTCTGATGAGTCAAACCTTGCCACATGGACCGTGACACGTGGGGTCCAGATCTGGCTGGTGTAGGCCATCTCGCTGTTCCCGTATTTATTTCGATTGGCATGTACAGTTGCTGGGGACTGCTTCCCCAGCTGAATACGGACTACTGAAGTAGACTGTAAGCCCACTTAGCCCCCCTCTTTAGTGCCCCCCTCTACTTCTAGTTTTCTTTCCAGTAGTACATGCTTACAGTAGTAGATGTGTTGACTCTGGAGAGTCATATAAACCGAGGAGCGCTCCGCGACCCTTCTGGGTTGCGGGGTATCCGATCTTCCCGGACCTAAAGTGCAAGTATCCCAACCCAGTCCCTTGAGTTACGCCGAGCGAGCTACCTAGACTATAGCAGACGTCCGCTACGTTAAATCGCACGACTCCGTCAGCCACTTTACCACGACTACGCTAGAAAAATCGCAGTTCGCTTGTATACATTCAAGAACTTCTCGCCTCGGGACGTAAAGGAGCTCTGTAGTCACGGCGGTGTCCTTAGAACAGTTTTGACGGGATCTTTCGATTTTTAATGTTACTCATGCACGACTTGAAAGTCCTCAGGAATGTATCTCCGTTCGAGGAAGGTTTCCTTCACCCGTAGTATATCTGAATTCAATAAATACATGCAAATCTAATTCATATTCATTTAGGAGATTGGCAATCTGCTCATCTTAAAAATGGTAGACCGAGCCACAGATTATTCTCAGACGACTCTCACTGTAGAACGCGCCGGTAGTTCAATGGGCGCGCGTTAAAAAAAGGACGGAGTGTGGTAGAGCTACGTAATGGGGCAGTCGCATGCTGGATGGTAATGAGCGGTACGTGTGTTGCCGAGCTCTTGCGAGCGCTTCCGGTTGCGTTCGCTTCAGATTCGCCGTGCGCTCGCCACCCGCTGTGGACTGGAAAGTGAAAGGGAAGCTGTAAATGGAAAGGAAAAAAACACAGCACCTGGGGGAAAATGTACTGGAAAGAATATGCTAGCTCCCAGCTCGGTGCTGGGAACTTTCTATTCCTCTCTATTCTCACCCACCGCTTGAAAGCGGCGTCATAGCTACTCTTGCTCGGCAAGATTCGCCGGGCGGAGATACAGCCAGGAGAACAACTGCGCCAATCGTCCACATGACACGCACGCTCGCAAGTAATGGCGCGAAACTTATGGCCGTTTCCCAGATATCACAATGCAGGGCATTATCCCGAACATCACACCTCTCACTTACACACATACAAAAATACACAGTCCAGTCATACACTGCGCTTAAAAAATCCACCCTTCTCCTGAGTGCACACTTTAGTAGTCGTAAGATTTGGTTACACAATCCACGCTGCCTCTAAGTGTACACTTTGGTAGTCATACGCTACCAAAGCTGGCGTGTTTTTCGCTGGCCATAAGAAAATGAGCAGAAATTGCGACATGTAGACCCCCCCTGTTCGGGTTAATAAACTGCCCCAAATCAAGTCTGGGCCGTCTTTGCACAGGTCCAATTTTTGTTCAGATTTTTGGTTCTACCCAAATTCACCTTTTGGGCCCAATTTCTGAGTTTTTCAAATGCGGCGGCTCCATCGGCTTTGTTTCTCAATTTTCGAGTCCAGGGTTTCCGCGCAAATTTGTATCGGTTGCGCGCGGATAAGGCCAATCAGGCCGTGCCGATCGTGCAACCCAGAGCCCGGCGTCCGCGCGGCTGCGTGACGATTTGCTCTTCACTGTAGGCGAGATCGATAAATTTGGGGCGCTCTAAATAACCCTCAAGGAAAGTCCTGACACTGTCAAAATTATCACTCTCTTATCCATTGCACCCATCCTTCTGTTTTTCCCAATCATCATTTCTTTCAACCTCTAGTCCTTCATCGGATCCCTGTTAATTAGCGGAAACAGACCTCTTTCTCGTCATGGTGATGCGGACCGTCGCTTTATAGCACACTCTGGCGCCTATGGTGCGGGTGCACCAGATGCCTGCATGCCCTTGATGTATGGCATTATAGCCGGCTGGCCGACCACGGCCCGAGTCATCTTCACTCGGCATGAGTTCCCAGAGTGTCCGGAAGAGGGGGAACTTGCTGAATTGGCGCAAGTACGTGACGCGCAGGCCAGGAGTACTTCCATTTGCAACCACTTTGTGAGTTTCTTCATCAGCCGCCACGAGATTCCATCATTCATCCTTACCGACCGGGTGTTCGCCGCGAAAATCTATAATTACTTATTAATGGCGTCCGTGGCGGACTGGAGGACCAGAGTCATTGGGGAAACCGTTGCGGAGAACGCTCCACCGTGCGACATCGCGAGTTTGTATGGTCCCTTCATCGGGAGAACGTTTAATAACAGGGCCGCACAATCCGGGCTCGCAATTAAGTGGACGAGCTGAGTGAGTAGGTAGCGGACCTTCGGAACCGTTTGGGCCTGTAACTGCGCCGCAAGACTCTCTCCCGCGAACGTTCCCGTTGCAGTTCGCGTAGTTCCCCTCGCGGTCGCCGTCGCGACCCTGATGATTATGAAAAAAATAACAGGGGTACGATTTTCTTGCCCCACAGTGGGCTCCAACCGCCCCATCCAATCGACACCGCCGTCCTTTTTAAGCATGCAAGAAAGTGGTGATGAGATCTTGACGAATAGACGGTATGTGTTTTCCGCTCCTAGTAAGATTTTAATCTGGGTTGGAGTTTGAGGGAACAGTGCTTCCCTAACTGCCTTTATGGTTTTTGTGTCTTTATTGACACTCAGAGCACCGGGGAGAATTGTATGTTTTAGATGCTCGACCTCGGCTTAGAAGAAGACGCACTTATTCGACTTCAACTTGATCCCGGCCTCCTGTAGAAACGCAATAACGTGTTCTAGATGAACCATGTGTTCCTCATGGGTTTTGGAGAACAAAATTACGTCATTAATATACAAAAGACACATGCAACACATCACCCCAGACAAGAAAATTTCCATGGCTCTTTGGAAGGCGGACGGGGCCTTTCTAAAACAGAAGGGAATTCGCTTGTAGCGATACTTGGCTATGTGGTTCTTGAAATGTGTCTTGTACAGATCCTTTTCTGCAATAGGGACTTTCCAATAGCCCCATTGCGCGTCAAACATCGTGAACACCTTCGCATTACTCCGGCAGCCTATGAAGTCGTCCATTCTTGGGAGGGGGTACGTATCAGGAATCGTCCCCTCATTTAGGCGAAGGAAGTCGATACAAACTCGCTGTGCCCCGTAATTCGTAGGGGCTAGGAGTCCAGGGCTTTCCCACGCAGTCTGATCCGGCTAGATGACGCCGGCCGCGAGCTTATACTCAATCTTCTCACTGATGAGGTCACTATTGTCGGTACCGCCCGGTACAGCTGCATGCGGACAGGCACCGTGCCCGGCAATTATGTGGATGAGGTGCTCGTTTTTATGTATCTTAATTTTCCTTCCCTCTAACACGGACTCGTACTTCTCAAGAAGCTTCATGAATCGCAGCCGCATCCGTTCATCCTCCAGATGAACCAGGTCAACATGGTCCCTCCATAAATACTTCTCATCGGTATAGTCTTTTTGCGATTCCTCTGCAGCGTCCTGGACCTTGTTCATGTCTTCCACTAAAATAGAGCCAGCAAGCTCGGTGAATGTTTTCGTGCCGCAATATCTCGGACACGCAAGGTTCAGCGCGTCTCCTGTGATTAACTCCGCTCCTATGGACTTTCTCACGTCGCCTATTGACCCGGAAGAGATTGGGAAATCATTGACCTCCTTTTGTAGCTTACTATTCCGTTTGAAGGGTGCCTTCTACTAAAAATATGTCCGGCCGAGTCTCATAGTCCTGCTCCGTTTGAAATCTTGAAACCACAATTCTGACATTCTGACGATTCTGACAGCGAAGTGGGAAGTTTGTAGGCCTGGCAGATTTTCCTCGCAGCGCCCCCCTTAAACTTTTTGAGGGCGATGGGGAACCGAATAGATTAAGAAAGAACCATTCCCTTGGAGAGGGACCGATGAACCGAAGAGCCTCCCAAAAACGTCAATTGTTAATTTGAAACTACTTCATGAACTGAGTTCATCACTAGCACTCCGTACCGCTCCACGACTTCATGCTTTGGCTTAGTCACTATCAGACCTGGCAGTCCGGCTGACAGCAAGGTGCGTCCTTGGGAGAACGGCGGTAATTTCAGCGGCTTGGCCCGGCGCATGCGGGTGAGTTCACGGTTCTCCTTATCGATCGAAGCTTTCTGATCCGTTACCGTGGTTTTTGACTCCTCGATACGTACTTTGTTCATATTACACGGTTGGGCGCGGTCGCCATGACAGATAATTGGCAGCTTCTATTCAGTGAGTTCTATACGCCCCTTGATGCAACGGATAGCATAAATTTGTCGGTTGGAGAACTGGGTCCCAAGAAGGTCTGGGCATTACAGATGTTCGACAACTTGAAATTTAACGCGGTACGAAGTGTTACCGAACCGTACTCGAAGAATTACTTCGTGGACCACCCTTAGTTCGGTACCGCTTGCGTTTCCCAGGACGGCGATCTCCTTAATAGGTGTCATGAACAGCTTCCAACTTTCGGGCAGAGCGCTCTTGCGAATGATATTGTACCCAGACCCTGTTTCGATGACGACCGGGTTCGGGTACTGGACCTTGGCATTTACACCGACTAAATCCATGAGGACGTAGTGCAGCCGGTATAGTTTTAGCCAGTGACTTGTGATATATTATGTGTGGTCAGCCTCTTCTAAAACCCTCGTCTTCTCGGATTGATCTTCACCTGGTGGCATTGCCTCTTCATCGATACCTGTTCGAAAATAATGACGCAATTGAAAACTTCCCGGGAAGCCAAGCTCGTCGCGCTGAACTTGCGTTTCAAACGACGGAAGTGCTTGGCTCCTGATCAGCAAGATCTTTTGAAATCCCAGGACTCTGGAGCATCAGGGTCCTGAAGTGGTTGGTCAAATGGGGCATACAGAAAATTTTTCATCATTTTTCACGTAACCTGTCACACTAAAAGTAGTATTGCGGTTCTTTTACTTTTCAGACGGCCCCGATGGGGCCTGGCGCGCATTATTTGCCACTCGAATTGCTTTGTCCGGCAATTTAAACCCGGAAGAGCTCACTATGCTCATGTGTGGCCGTATTTCCTAGTTTTCCTGGTCTTCTTTCATCTGCGAGGCTTTGCCATGGTACGGGTTGTGAAGGACCTGGAAGTTGCTCGGCCTCAGACTGGTCTCCTGCCAGGGATGATTCCTATTTTTCATCGGCGCGTCGGGGGCGATGATAGGACACTTTTCTGGTAGACGCCTCGTGCGTACCCACCGGTTCCTTCTCTGCTAACCCGATTAACGTTAGGCTGCATATCCGGGCGAGGCCCAGTATCTGGACAATCATGATAGGCGGCTTTCATGTTCTGCTCTTAGTAACTCTTGAGGATAGTATATATCTATATCTGGTTCAGGTAATACTTGTACGCGAATAACATCCAATGAGCCGGGGAGAGGAAGTAACACGTGAACGTACCTTCTCTCTACACGTCCAACATGCGAGCTGCCAATAGTCATTCGGGATGACCGAATAGGCCGTGTGGATCTGTTACGCTTTGAGTTCCGGGATCTTCTCCTGTTCGACGTTTACGTTTTGATCGTACCTCTTCAAAGCTCGGTTTCCTGGGAGAATTATTCGTCCGTCAGGAGGAACACATCGTCTAAGGCCAACGTCGTATCCAGGATTTCTTTCGGATCAAGCGACATGTCAGGGACATACCTGGGGTAGGAGTAGTACGAGGGTTAATGGGAGAAACATCACTTGCCCGAAGAACTTACCGTCATACTCGGAGAAAAAATCAGCATCTTCGGGGTTTGGGGACCAGGTGAACTTTTCTGATTCGAGCAAGGAGTGGCTGAATTGGTCTGCCCCATGAGTTCGGCCATCTTTTCGCGTTGATATTGGCCTTCCCTGAAGGCCTGGTAGCAGATCGCCGATAGGTTCCTCTTCTTGGCATCGCCCATATGCGCCATTGTCTCTGAAACATGGGCCGTTATCGACGGCTTGAGACCGTGCAAAAAGTGCGCCACCAACTTGGGCTCGGTGAACAAATCCTTGACAACTATTGAGGCCATATTTATGCGACTCGCAAACTCCAACTCGTTCTGCTGGTCTTTCTGGGCGGCACGATTGAATTCGTCATGAGCAGCCTGAACTACTTCGTCCGTCAGGAACCTCTTGCTTAGAGCATCAGATCTTTACGGCCATGTTGCATTCAAGTTGAACTCGTTGATGCGAGTGGCCGGCGAGACCTGGGTGCGGTAAATTTCCTTAGCCTCACCTGACACGAAGTACATCATGATCCTTTCCCGAACTGCTTCCAACTTTTTGTTCTCCTTCATAGTCGTCAGGAAATCCAGGAACTTGGTCGGTTCCGCCCCGCTGAACTGTTTGATCCACGACTGCAACGCACTAAGCTTCTTTTTCATTCGGTACATATTGTCGAAGTCGCGGGGCTCCGCGATGGTGCTCAAATCCCTCAGCCGTTAAAAACTGTAATTTATCACGTCCTTAAAGTACATGTAGATGGTATTGGCCGGATCGAGGAACGGGGGCTTCTGGTCCTAACGGATGAGATTCGAACGCAGCTGCGGCAGGAGACTGTGCAAACTGTGCAATTACTAGCTCCACTGTTTATACCGTGCCCAGTCTGGACTTGTTCGGCCTCTGTGGGTATTAATTATCAATTGCGGGGCCAATAAGGTCGACCCTTCCTGGTGGTTTAGAATCTTCACGCCATAGGCCAAACAACGAGGGTCTTTGTAAGGTGATATTCGTTGGGGTTTGGAATATTTTCGGGTTTTTATGAGCACCCGGTCCCATGCTGGTCGATTTATATACGTTTAGGGCCACTTGGCGACCCTTCCTCTCGATACTATTAAGTAACTTTTGCATTGCATCCAGCATGGAATGGATTCCAGCAATCTCTTGACTTTACGCTTATACTGAATATTCGGCTCCCACCGTTCAATTCTTTCAATCCCTGACATAGGGACGAATATTGACTGTCTCTTTGAGTAACTTGTCGTTGAACCGCGCTGTCGTGTCTTCCGCTTTTTGGGCATTTTCGGACGGGATGCCTACCATTCCTCCCACCATCACGATTTTTTCAATCGTCTGCTTCATTTCGATCTGCATCCCATGTAGGAGAGCTACAACGCCGTAAGTGGTGTGATGAACGCTCACCAGGCTTTGTACTATTGGGAACCTGGAACGGTCCATCTGAAAGGCTGGTTCAATTACTCACTTGTCACTCACAATCGTCCGTAAGGGCGCGCAACGTATGGGAATTTTTCCAGATAAATTATAAGACAATCAAAAATTCTAAGTTGCTCATTTCTTGTGCTCATCAGAC
>JAVCKV010562647.1:0-10807 GCA_032274145.1 Herpochondria borealis | reverse complement strand
ATATTAAATTAAGCCAAAACTTTGAATTCTATGATGCTTTTTAGATGGATATAATAAATACCCCCTATTTATGAGCATTGATTTTACCCTAATTTTTTATTCGATAGGTATACCTTTTATTTATTTATGGTTACTATATGGATTTTCACAAAAAAACCTTTTAGAAAAAGGAGATTTAATAAGAGCTGTTTTTCTAGGTTTTATTTCAACAATATTTACAACATACAGTTATGCTGCATTTCCAGTAGAATGGTTTGAATTAGATGTGTTCGATAAATACTTCAAGCAAGTTGCAGTAAGAGAAGAACTTTCTAAATTCTTTGCATTTTTACTTTTAGTAAATTTCAAACCAATTCTCTTTTTGGTTCTGCTGAAGTTGCACTTAAAAAAGCTGTATATGTAACAGTAACAGTTCGTCAAGATTGGTTTTCTACCCTTACTAATGCTGATAATACTTCAGATAATAGTAAGCTTTATTATTCTATTGGAGCTAGTGCAAATTTATCAGATTTAATTAGCTTACCTAGTCAAATCTCTTACGCAAAGGTTAGAGTTTCTTATGGTGAAGTAGGTGGTGTAGGTGCTGCTGAAGAGCCTTATTTATTAGGATTAAACTATGGTGTTTTTGGACAAGGACACCAAGGTAATCCCTTTGGCGCAATCGTGCAGGCGTTGAACGAAATGTGTGAACACATTGTATCCTTTAAAGACAATGAAAGGACCATGTACTCGGTAAGACTGCTAGACAAGCTGGATAGCAGTGAACTTGGGTTACTTGTCAATTTGGTGCCAAAACTCGAACATGTCATTTTTGGAGACGAACAAGAAGATGGAAACGACGAAGAAGCAGCACGCTGTAAGGGTAGTGCACTATGTAAATCCATTGCTGATGCGAAACGTGCCTACGGAGGGCGTTCGAAAGACGATCTGGAACGCTTGAAAAGTGTTCTGGGATTGTTCCTTCAAGCATTGGCGTTACCGACAAGACCGCTGTTGCTGATTTTGGATGATTTGCATTGGATGGATGCAGCATCCCTTCAAGTGTTACAAGCAATCGTGAGCAATCGAGATGTGTCACATTTCATATTTGTCGGATCCTACAGAAACGATGAAATTGATGATGATCATATTCTGACCAAGTGGTTACATGATATACAACTACAATTGGAACACTTCCCCACCACAACGATTCGTCTTGAACCACTCAATCTCGAAGCATAAGAGCAGCTCTTGGCCAAACTTCTCAAATCCCACGATACAACGAAAGTTCATGACTTGGCACAAGTTATATTCAGTCGCACCCTCGGTAATGCCTTTCACGTCATTCAGCTGCTGGTTCATTTGAATGCACAGGACTTGATCAGCTTTTCGACACACACGTATCAATGGACATGGGATGTCACAAAGATACGCAACCGAACAGATATATCCGATAACGTATTGGACATCGTTTCGTCCCGCATTGATCGGCTGTCGACCGATGCACGCTCGTGCCTCAAGATTAGCAGCTGCATTGGATTACGGTTTGATCATGACGTGTTCTTACAAGTCAGCGATGCAGTAGAGGGGGAAGTTCTCGATGATCCCGAAGCAAGCTTGTCCTCTGTGGTGGAACAATCCTTGATTGAAAAGATTCGTGATCCACGGTACAAGTTTGTTCATGATCGTATTCAGCAAGCGGCGCTGCAATTGATTGATGCTACCTCCCGTGCAAGTGCACATTTGTGCATCGGTAGGTGTCTGTGGGTACCATATCTTGATTCGAAAGGCAATGCTAGCAGCACAAGTACGAGATTCGAAGAGATGGGAGACAGCCTCCTATTCTTGTGCTGCGATCAGCTCAACAAGGGTAGGTCTCTAATCGATCTGTCCGTGGAAAAGCTCCAGTTGCTTCAGCTGAATCTACTTGCGGGGAAACGAGCGGCCACGTTTTCAGCCTTTGCACCTGCCATGAGCTATTTGGAAACTGCTGTTGAAATGATACCGAATCGACAAACATGTTGGTCAGAACAATACCATCTGATCTTGGAGCTGTTTACACTTTTAGCGGAAATGAGCTTTTGTGCAGGAGACCATGAAACATGCAAGGATGCCACAGAAGAAGTGATTACCCATGCCTGGAACATTCAAGATAGTTTTGCTGTCTATGTTGTCAGAGTACAAGGGTTGGTGGGTGCCAGTGACAATGCAAAACTTGCCTCGACTGGTCGTTTTCTTCTCGAACAACTTGGAGAGAAATTTCCTTCGAAAGTTAATGATAAGGAACTGAAACGACGACACGACAAAATTAAGAAGCGCTTGGGTCGATTGACGGATGATGAGGTGGCAAGCTTGCCATCAATGACGGATAAGAATGCTGCCCGAGCCATGCACGTAATGGCAGATATTGCAGTCCCGTTGAACCGATCCAACGATGGAGTTAATGAGAATCTTGCAGTCGTTTTTATGTATCAAATGGTGGAAAAGACGTTGGATCTTGGCGTCGCCCCACACAGTTCGTTTGCGTTTTCACTTTTGGGTATCATGTACCTTAACAAGAAGGATATGGATGTAGCATGGCGCCTGTCAAAGGTCGCAAAGGAGCTCCTCAAGCGTTCCAACTTGCGATATATCCGAGAGAAAACGTTGATCAACTTTATCTTTACCGGCTACTGGCGAGAACCTCAATCGAAGTTGGTGGATGTGGCAATCGACATTCACAAGGGTGGGATGAGATCAGGTAATCTATGGTCTTCGTTCACGGTGAGTAGATGTTGAGAATGACAAAGTCCTGGCTGTGAACATATACTTCGTTTACAACCTGAAACTTTCTCGTGCTTACTGACTTTTGGTCACATTGTCCAGGGCGTTACGATCTATGCCAACATGTACTTCTATTCGGGGCTTCCAATTCAGCCGTTAGTTGCCGATGCCGAGAAGTTCGTGGCTATGATGATAGAGTACGGTTACACGCTGACTGTGCACTGGATATTGCCGGTGTATCAACAGTGTCTAAACTTGACCGGGAGGTCGAACAGTGTGCTTGACATTTCATCGCAGTCCCCAACGAAAGATATGCGTAAGAAATTTGGATGGGAGAGTCGCTCGGGTGAGAATTCCGAGTGGAGCTTCTGCATGCAAGCCGCGGTGTATTGCGAAGACATTGAGCGGGCGGAAACTTTTGCAAAGAAACTCAAGGGTTGTGAGAATAATGCATTTGAAAAGGGTCTCTTCACGTACCCACCTAGAGTCTTCTTCTTTGCGATTATTGCCATATGGCAGGCCAGAGAGACAGGAAAGCGTCATTTCAGAAAGGACGCTAAGACGTACTCGGACACGATTCAAGGTTGGGTGGTGGAACAGAGAAATATCAACATGGCCCACAAGCAATTGATCGTGCAGGCAGAGCTCCGATCGCTGGAGCGAAAGGCAACCTACGAAAGCAAGAAAGGATTGTACGATCAGGCCATTGCTGCCTCGATTCGTGCAGGCTTCCTGCAGGATGGTGCATTGGCCGCACATCTTGCTAGCCGCGTACTGGACACCGATCGAAAATTGTACTTTCAAAGAGCAATAGAAATGTACACAAAATGGGGCGCTGTGGCTGTTGTCGAGCGCCTGCTGCGCACCCGTGATCAGGCGCTTGACAGTTCCTACGAGAGCGATGAGGGCACTGGGTACCGCAGCAGAAGTCGTTTCGATGATTCTCTTTTCTCAGCGCACAAGACGTTGGACGTGGATGAAGATGATTGATAAAATACGGTGGCGAAGGAGAAGAGCGACCAAATTGTAGATGGCGACCGCGACAAAAATTATAAGAAATATCAGTGCTCATAGACTAGCTAGCTAGTATACATTGACATAGTCACTGTCAGTGCTTCGTCGTCAAGGTCCATAGGCTCCCAGGAGAACCGTCCGGCGCCTGGTCACTAATACCGAGCAGACACTTTCCGCCCACCCAGTGCCCTCGCAATACATCCGGCGCGGCCTGCATGCGGAGGCTCCACCTGGCGGGAAGTCTCACCCGAGCGACTCTCCCATCCAAACATTCAATACAAGTCCGTGCGATGTCAAGCGCTCTGTTCGACCTGCCGATCAAGTTCAGATACACCGGCAACATCCATTGCACAGTGAGCGTGCACCTTGTACCCGCACGCTATCATCGTAGCCACGAACGCAGTCTCCATATCGGCAATTGACGGCTGAATTCGAAGCCCAGCATAGAAGTACAGGTTAGCCTAGATCATAATGGACATAGCTAGTGACCAAACGTCAGTGAGCAGAACATCTCTCAAAATCGCAATGTCCTTTTCTCGACCAAAGAGCGTCTCTGACGAATATGGCATGCAAGCTTTGGAACTTGAAAGGGCCTGTATTTCAGCTCTTCTGCTGTGTTCACAAAACTTGCAACTACCTCTTCTGATGTCTTGGACGGAAGAAGTCGTTGTCAGCTTCTGTTGTTCTGCCCTCCCTCGTATAAACTGGAGAGGGCAATCGAGATCGAGAGTGCGAGAGACTGCACGTCTCGGGCTCGCGCGTCAATTTTACTCGCCTCGCGCACGATTTATTATAATCTGAAGATACGATGTTGAAGTTCGAGTCACGATCACCGCGTTGCGCCACTATACTCGATGACACTCAAGACATCACACAGATCACCACCATGGCAACAGAGCAACGAAAGACACACATGGTACCTAGGGTGCTCAGGATACTCATCCCCCTTGCCTGTTTCATGTTGTTGCGATCTTCTCCGGCGATATGCTCGTACACCATTCTTGAAGATGCGAGAAACCCCCCTTCGACTACGCGGCGTGCCCTCAATGCACGCTTGTCTCCCTTTCAAGGCATGCCCAAGGACGTGGAAGCTGCCTTGGGCCTTATTTTGAACCAAAGAAACAGAACTCGCGCCACCTTTGTCCAGATTGGTGCCAACGATGGTCAAATGTTCGATGAGCTATATCCACATACGAAGCGCAACAAGTCAAGGTGGATTGGTTTGCAAGTAGAACCACAGCCTAATCTGTACTCTGCTCTGGCGGTCCTTCATGCCGATGCTCCCGATTGGGCCTTTTATCATGGGGCCCTGGCAACGCAAGCTGTCTGTCAAAACGGAACGGTACCATTTTGCGAGACGAAAACGCCCGGACAGGGCGACTGGTTGACGCAAGGTCAACTCAACTCTGTGGATCTCATTAAATGCTATTTGGAAACCATGCAAATGAGACTACGACCCTGCGTCACGTCGTTCGATGATCTCATTGGAAAGCATGCCAGCCCAGTCTTCCTCCAACATGCCCTGGTGGACGAATCAGCGACATCCAGCAAGGAGTACCTCGTCGACTTTTTGATGATTGATGTAGAGGGAAAAGACTATGACGTATTGCAACTCATAGATTGGGATATCATGTATCCTCAATGTATCCACTACGAGTACAAACATTTGAAAGAAAATGCGACGAAAGCCAAAGAGCTGATGCACGAAAAGGGTTACTCCGTGGTCGAAACGACCATGGATGTGTTGGCCTGTCTCGTTGAAGATACCAACAAAACCAAGTCTTCGTGACTCTATACTTGGAAATTCCTGGTAGCTTACACCGTTATAGATACTACGCTGTTAGTCACTACAAAAGCAGAATAAACCCTCTTGCTTGCTTACCCAGCAGCACTCTCTAACGCACAGTCCACTTTCTCAACCGTTAGTCACATCACCACGTGGTCACACACAAACGCAGAATAAATGCTCCAGCTTATAGTCTCCACAGTAGGTTTTCAGGCTTCATCTGACGGAAGAACTAAAAGGAGGCACCTGGTCTCGGAGAGGTTGTGGATAGTTTGGCTGGATTATTCGTGGCCTCTCATTGTACCGAAATGTCATACGACGACACATCAGAATCTACCTGGTGAAGAAACTTCAACCATGGAATCACGGATAAAGATCGCTTTCTGAAGCCAGGAGTCCCCCATTACAACAACGATCATTTGATGACAAGATGAAGGCCAAGGAAGCAATCGACCAGCTTGAGCCTGACCAGTGGGTCAAGGTGAATATCGACGAACGATTGCGCCTGCTTTGTCAAATTCGAGACAACTTGATCAAGCATGGCGACGAACTTAACTCTGTTGTAGCGCACAGCCACAACGCTGCCATTGGTTCCAAGCGCTGCACGTCACATGGTGTTGCTCTGGCCACCGTCGTGTCGCCAGCCACCCATTTAGCTGGCATCATTGACTTTTACAAGCAATTGCAGCAGACTGGCAAGCTTCGTCAACCGAATTCCACCACCAAGTTGGCAGATGGTACACACGAGTTGGAAGTGTTCCCCAGTACCTGGAAGGAGAAATTTCTGTATCCTTTCGCCAAAATGACAGTCCGCGTGGGCAAAGAAGTCCCAGTTGTTCAGAACCCCATGGATAAGCCCGCTGGGATCACTGCTGTTTTGGCAGCAGGAAACACTGCGTCATCGCTTGAACTCTTCAAGTCTCTCTTTGTAGAGAACAGGGTGGTCGTGCACAAGGCCCATCCATTGAACGTCGAGTCCGACAAGATCTGGGAAAAGATTCTTGCTCCGTTGTATGCGTGCAAAGCTGTCTCTACTTGTGATGCTGATGACGGTCCGAACCTATGCAAGGACAAACGCTTGACAAACATCTGGTTCACTGGATCCACCTCATCAGCTCTAACCATTTCAAAAACAGCGTCCGCTCCCGTAACGGCTGAATGCGGTGGGGTCAACCCAGTGATTATCGTGCCTGGGACCTGGACAGACTCGGAACTGGTACACCAGGCGATGGTAATTGCAACTCTGGGCAAGTACTTGGGAGGTGCTGTTTGCGCTCGTCCTCAAATGGTAGTCACGTCGAACCAATGGCCCCAGCGTCAGCAGTTTTTGGATTATCTCGCAAAGGCCATCAAGGAAGATACGCCTGCTGTCGCATCGTGGTATCCTGGGACAGAAAAGAGGCTCCAGGACTTTAGCTCGCAGTACCCAAAGGCTCAAACCATGGAACCCGAAAACGGAAAAGGAGGGCCTGCTTGTCGGACGCTCTTTATTCCTGGTGTTGCACCAGGAAGCTACGCTTGTACCCATGAAGCATTTTGTCAAGTGTTTTGCGAATGTCCCTTGGATATTGGTGCTGCTGCTGCAGAGTTTTTACCTGCAGCTGTTTCCTTCTGCAACGACCAACTCTTTGGGAGTCTGTGCGCTACCGTCTTGATTGACAATGATACTCGTAAGGTGAACGACACTGTGCTCCAGCAGGCCGTTGCAGACCTAAAATACGGAGGAATCGCTGTCAATGGAAATGGAGCCATGCTTTGGGCGCAAGGCCATCTTACCTGGGGTGGTTGCGAGAGCGAAAAAGACACGCTAGAAACTGGAAAAGGAAATTTTGGCAACGTGTTTGGGTTCAAACACGTGCAAAAGTCAATCATTTATGATACCTTTGTGTCTCCTTCGCACCCAATCTGGAAGAACAAGGACGCGTTGGGACAGACGCTTGCCGGATTGACCTCCGTGGCGTTGAATCCATCTTGGCTCAATCACATTTGGTTTGTGATGAAGGCAATCTACAACAGCTTCAAGCCAAAGGATTTTTGACTCCGAGGCCCAGATTGTGATAGGATCGATAGGTTGCATAAAATCAGTTTAGTTTGCATTTTTAACAGTAACATACCATGCAGTTGCTCCATCCACGGAAACGATACTTCTACGTCATCGTTCGTCGGCGGTAGTACTACTCTCACGCTCTCTCGCAAGCCTTCTACATTCTCCTTTGTGACTGGCCTTCCAATCATCACGTTGACAGCTTCGACTGCAGTAGCACACGCTCAGACACCGTGAACACTGTTGAAAGGCTCCCAATGTGTCCTTCTTGCGACAATAACTGCATTCAGACCTTTTTGCTCGTCGTTCTTCTTCCACATCACATACGAGTTGATCATATAGGCTATAGAGACTGGCAAGATCAGGTTTGGTAGGTGGGTCCATGCCAGCATCCTTGAGCATCTTTACAATCGTCTTGGATCCACTTGTGCAAGCCAAATCCATGGCGTTGTTTTGACCATCACCGTTCAGCGCACCGTGTTTCTCCACACGATCATCCACCAACAATAGTTTGATGGTACAAACATGTCGCCTTTCAATCGCTGCCAGAAAACCGGTCTCGCCACCATCACACGCCGCGTTGTAATCAATGCTGTCATCTGGAACTTCTTGTGACAGTAGGTACTGTACGACATGACTGTGACCTCGCTCACAGGCGGTTGCAAAGGGCGATGTACCGTCCACTGCCGTTGCGTTTCGATCCAGACCGGGTGCCTTTTCGTTCAACATCTTGACACACGGCAAGTCACCCAACGAACATGCGATAAAGAATGGGCTGAAGCCCTCACGCCGTAGCGATGTGGCGAGCGTGGGAATATTTGGGTCGACGCCCTCGATTGAAAGCATATGTTCCACTGCTCTGTGATGGTCGAGTACTTCGCATACCAAAAACAACAGGGTCGACCCCACCTTCCTATTGATATGGTTAATCGGAAACGAGGAAAGTTCCTCCTTCTCATCTGGAGAAGCGACCACGTGATCGAGGGCACGTATGAACTCTTCATCCCCTTGTGTCATGAGCACCTCCACCAACGACCTGAACGTCTTGTCAAGCTCTGCCTGCTTGAGCGGTACACCAGCCGATGATACCGTGTTCTGCTTCTTCTTCTTTCCGCCTTGGCGCTGATGATAACCCTTCTTGGCCATGGTGATTGATGATATTTGTGGATGATTGACGGTGTTTGTGGACACCCACGCTGATACGCGATATCGATAAGAATTTATGGCTCCAAGTTCTTTTTGAATCTTGGGCCTCAATCAGAGAGCGTCGCGGTTCTACGTCACCTCTCAACTCTCATTCCGCAGGATTCTATGGTAAATATTTACACACTGCGACAAAGATACGATTTGCAGTTAGTCTTGAAAAAATGTGGTGACAGAAACAATGCTCTCGCAAGTTAGCAAGAGTGCGGTTGCTGAAACCAACCAACAGGTACATGAAACAAGCTAGCCTCCTTTTGATTGCCGGACTTGCAGCCCTTCTTGAGGCTAGTCAATTGGCTCGGCAAGCCTTGGTCGCACGGGCGGGACTGTACCACAGTACTGGTTCTTCCGTACCCCCGGGTTCAATTTCGAGTTTCCCACATCATGGAAGCGGTGTTCCGCGCTCGGATGCTCTTGTGTAGACTTGCATCCAACTACATATCAAACAGCATATTGATGTACTTACACCTGTTCTTTGCCGGTTGAGCCAATGAGCGCTATAACAAAACTGCAAGTCCTGTTTCCGAAGGATAACTAGTAGTAGGTGATGCGAGTCGCACTCATTTATATAACAGTCTTTGGCGATATGCACCAAAGGGAACGGAGTGACAATTGTGTTTCTCCACAGCATGACAATCGACGCCTCATCATACAAGCTACGTGTAGTCGTGTTAGCCATCAGTAGACGTGAGTGGTACGTCGTCTCCACAATTGGGGTTGGGTTGGGGTTGGAATGTTGGCCTAACTAAATCAAAGAATCTACCGCGAAACCTGGAGAAGGAGAAGTCGCAGAAAACTACTACCAACACTGCTTGACTGTGAATATCCCATAGTTGAAAGTCGGTGCTAGGCTAAGCTGGGCAGTTGCCTAACTACCAGTAGCTGCCGCTCACAGTAGTCGCACAAATCATGAGTCGAGTCCAATGCTGACTTGCTCTCGCTACCATGCATCAGAAACCAACGCTGCTTTCTTTGACTAGAGAGCTTTGATGCTGCGATGAGTCTCGTTGAGGTCTTGTCATTTGGACGATGCTGGTCTAGAGTAGCCAATTGGCGTTGGCCTGTTCCTGCAGACTCCTCGCTTCAAATGACTCTTCGCGTCTTTGCTTGAAGGACCTCTCTTTTCGATCAGGACTTTAGTACCTCGTTGCGGCCTTTTCAAGGTAGAGGTCCTGGTCTGAAGGTGATGCGCTCTTTATGCAAGGTGGGTGCATGTGTGTGATGATGTATTCTTGCCACTTGTTTTGCTCTTGCTCATTCGAATGCTCCATCCTACAGCAGAAGCACGAGTCACCGATCATCGAAGCACTGTCTGTACGAGTCATTGGTGACTGCTCTCTCCAACATTTTCTACCCAGTACGTCCCATGCTCGCGATGGACATGAACGCGATTCGACTTGAGAAAAAAAGAGCAAAGGGAGCTGCAAGATTGAGGTGTATCGTGGGATGCGTCTTTTCCATATTGGCTGGCACTGCGTCTTTTTCAATTGAATCATCGACAATGACGACATGACTGTACTCCAAGATGGTGGTCTCTAGCAATGCAAAGTGCTGTGCGGCGTTCTGATGCTGTTGATGAGGCGTGTCGTGGGATGCGTCTCGTCCTCGCACTCGTCTTCACCCACAGTTTCTTTGACTGGATCCTAACAAGCAACAATGTCGTCAAGACTGCAGGTGGCTGGTTGCTCTGTTCTTCAATTCGATCTGTGTGCAGTGATGCAACGATTCCGATGAGGCGTATCGTGGGATACGTCTTTTCCGCATTGTTAGCACGTTGCACTCTTTTCGACTGAAGGTGGATGGTTGCCCTCTTCTTCCAATTCGATGTTTGTGTGCAGTGTTGCATAGGCTCTGATGAGGCGTATCGTGGGATACGTCTTTTCCAGGTTAGTGGAACGGTGCGCTCTTTTCGACTGGATCGCTTCCGACAAAAATGCCTTCCAGACTGCACTGCAGGTGACTTGCTATCTCGCTCTCGCTCTCGCTCTCGCTCTCGCTCTCGCTCTCGCTCTCGCTCT
>JAVCKV010562636.1:0-10807 GCA_032274145.1 Herpochondria borealis | reverse complement strand
GTCCGTTGCCACCCATCGGTCCCATTGCTGCAAAAGCAGTTGTCGTATTTAATTTTACAGGAGTAACAGGAATCAAATAAGTTTGAGTAAGATCTTCAATATAAGAAGGCAAACATTCTACACAGAAATTTTCATACTCTGCTCCAACATTTGGATTGGCAGCATTAGCACAATCAGTCTCCGTTAATGTTCTAAAAATATCGCCATTAGCATCATACATTTTCCATGTAGCATCATTATAAAAAGTAGCCATGTTTTCAATAAAGGCTCCATCAACATCATATACTTCACCACCCTCTAACCAAATACCTCCTGCCGAAGCATCATCAGAAATATTGGTCGGACACCAAGGTCCCATATCATGATCAGTAGGTGTACCATTCGTTACAATTTGATAACAAGTTGTTTCCGTACCATCTGAAAGTGTACAGTTAACTGTTGTGATTGTAAAGTTTGAACCGTCTGCTAGAAAAAGAGCTTCTTCAACATCTTTGACCGTAGTGGCAGCTACTCCTGAATCATCCGTATCTGTATTGTCTGCAACATAGCCTGTTGGTTGTACACAATTAACTTCAGATACATCAGGATTTCCTAAACCATCTCCATCAAAATCTTCATACCAAGTTGTTTCTACGCAAGGAGTGTCTTCATCATCCTTACAAGATGAAACTAGCGCTACTGTAAACAATAAGACTAGAAATAATACATTCGTAATTTTCATATTTTTTTAATTTTAAATTGGTTATTAAGTAGGTGGTAATGATTTGATTGATATCTTCTTCCAAATCTTTGAAGAGATTTTTTTTTAATGAAAAAGAAAATTATCGTCTTTGGTATAAAGACCATTTAGAGGGAAGAAGACCTACTTGAAGGGGAATGTTTTTTTAGAATATTCATACAAGACGAGAAGACATTGGAGATGTATTTTGGTTACTGTGAATTTTTGATTGGTTCAGGTTGTAGCCATGTAGGGTACCATGCTCGTGCAGAGGCTTCGCCGCTTCGCGTGAACCATTTCATAAGTCTCTGACTTATATTAAAAACTAATCCTCAAGCCTATAATATTCTTCTAAAATAATAACATCCAAAACACCAACCCCATCCTCATAATAATTTGATGCACTACTATAAATGTAATGTTATTCATAATGAGCCCACCCCGCACGTACAGGATTCTGATGAATGTAGTTTAGCTTTTGGCGAATATTTTTTTTTGAATAAATCTAACTAATTGATTAGTTTTGAAGAAAAAGAGAGAGAAAATAATTAAATAATGGCAACCAATAATATCAAAATCTTAAAAAAAATAAAATCTATATTTCTAGATTATTACCTCATCTTTTTATTTTTCTGTTTTATTTTTTTTATAAACACAACTCCCTCCTTTTGTCAAAATTCAGAGATAAAAAATCTAGTTGAACTAGATAGCCTTGAAGCAAAACTGAAAAATGTATCATCTGACCTAGAGTTAGATGAAATACTAATTAGTTTAAATTATTTCAAAGAAAAATTTATTCAAGACCGCTCCGCAGGAAAAAATGAGGAAGCTTTTAATTTAGGATTTAAGCTTGCAGAACTTCAACGGAATTATAATCTTGATAGTACTTTAGTTTGGTATTACCATTGTTTGGATTTGGCAACGACAATGAATCATCCATCATTCTTATCAAAAACATTAGTGAATATTGGCTCTTGTGAATTTAATGCTCAAAATTTTAAAATTGCAGAACAAATTGCAGAACAAGCTGATTCAATTTTAAAAAAACATCCTAATGAAGAACTATATCTGAACAACCTTTATCGGTTAGCAGAGGCGTATGAGTATAATGATAACCCGACAGGTGCAATGGAAAAATATTTTGAATGTCACCAGCTAGCAGAGAAAGGTGATAATTTAAGAATGTTAACCATGATTGATGTCAAGTTGGGAAATATCAACAGGGTGAATGAAGATTACGATAAAGCATATTCATATTATGAAAAAGCAATAAACCGCTTAGATCAATCAAAACACCAAAGCTATTATATTTTTGTAATGAGCAATATGGCTGAAGCCATCGTAAGTCATTCTGATTTATATTCTGAAGAACAGGTAATAGATGTATGCAGCAAGGTTGCTGATATTCTAAAAGAAAATAAAGAATCTAACAATGCTAATTTATATTTTTTTAATTACATCAAAAATAAATGTATCCTGAAAAATGGTTCTCAAGAAGAAATAAATTCCTTACCACTTACTTCGATTAAAGAGCTGGAAAAAAAAGCGGTGAACGCTGAAGTATTAATGACCAAACTCTCCTCTAATTTCAGTATTGCATTAAAACAAAAAAAATACACCAACGCAAAAACATACCTTGAAAAGATAATAGAAATAAGTAAAGAAGGAGATGAAATTTTTGGGGTTACAAAACTTTCCTTAGAACTAGAAAAAAACTTTTTATTGGCAACAGGAGATTACAAATCGGTTATCAGGGTAATTGAAGAACTACATGAGAATCAACTTGAATTAGAAAATGAAAACCGAATGAAAAGTATTTCTAATTTGGAGGGCGTATTGAAAGCCAAAGAGGCAGAGTTTGAAATTGCATTGTTGAATAAAGAGAAGAAAATTCTGGCTGTGCAGTCTCGCCAAGTTAGCATCATAGCTTTAAGTACAGCTGTATTAGCATTAATCATTTTAGGTTTTTTGCTAAATGTTAGACGCAAAAACAAAATCATTTCAAACCAAAATGAACAACTCGATACACTTAATAAAACTAAGGATCATATTTTTGCCATCATTGGACATGATCTTCGGAAACCTGCAATTGCATTTAAAGGAATAACTAAAAAGGTAAATTTTTTGCTCAAAAGACAAGACTTTAAGACGCTCAACCAACTAGGTGAAGAGATTGAAAAAGATGCCATTGCTTTGAATAAATTGACTGATAATCTTTTAAATTGGGCTTTGATGCAAAAAAGTATTATGCCTTATCACCCTACATCTATATCTCTTTTTGAAGTGGTTAAAGAAGTTTTTTTTATTTTTGAAAATACAGCTAAAGTAAAAGGAATTAGTCTAACTACTAATATTCCCAATGACTTAAAAGTTTTTGCAGACCAAAATACTTTAGAAGCGATTATCCGAAATTTGATAGATAACTCCTTAAAATACACTCCTAAAGGTGGCCAGGTTTCGGTCAATGCTAATGACACGAAACAAGGAGTTAGATTGGAAGTGGTTGATACTGGAAAAGGAATGTCTTTGGAAGAAACGCAGAATATTTTTTTACTAAATAAAGATAAAAGTCAAAAAGGGTTAGCTGGTGAAAAAGGAACAGGCTTGGGAATGCATTTAGTGAATGAGTTCGTGAAATTAAATAAGGGCACAATCAAAGTCTTTAGCCAATTGGGGGAAGGAACTAAATTTGATTTAATTTTTCCCAAAGGAAATTGATGATTGAATTCGTTTTATTTCTGTCAAAAAAACTCTCACCCCTTGCTCGTGCAGAGGCTTTGCCTCGCATGTAACATTCCATAAGTCTCTGACTTATGTTTGATTTCTGTCAAAATCTTCTCAATCCCTCCACACTCTCCTCCCATTTCTTATCTTTGCGACATGTCAAATATGCAGCGCCTTTTAGGTATGTATCAGGAAAGTGCGCAGACAAAAAAAATTGTGAGCGCGCTGCAAAATCCCACACCAGCAAGAATTCAAATCTCAGGAATGGTTGGTGCAATAGATTCCTTTGTCCTATGTGGAACGTACCTCTCTCAACCTCGTCATCATCTCTACATCGCAGCCGACAAAGAAGAAGCGGCTTATCTACAAAATAATATAGCGGCATTGTTCGAAAAAAAGAACATCCACTTTTTTCCAGACTCTTTTAAGCGACCGATTCATTTCGAAGAACTCAACACTTCTAATGTATTGCAACGGACGGAAGTCATCAATAAAATCACGACGCTAAAAGCGAAAGGTGAAATCATTGTGACGTACCCTGAAGCATTATTTGAAAAAGTAGTTGCACCAGAGGTGTTGGAAAAAACACGTGTTTCTCTTGTTAAAGATGAAGTACTTGACATCCCTTCTTTATTGGAGACGATGGTGAAATATGGATTTGAGCGAGTTGATTTCGTATATGAACCAGGACAGTTTTCTATTCGTGGAGGAATCATTGATATTTTTTCCTACGGAAATGAATACCCGTATCGAGTTGAATTGTTTGATGATGAAATCGAAAGTATTCGAACCTTTGATCCGTTGACGCAATTGAGTAAACGCAATATCAGTCAAGTTTCGATTGTACCAAATATCAATACTAAATTTTCGCACGAACAAAAAGTGTCTTTGTTTAATGTGTTGCCAGAAAATACGGTGGTGTGGATTAAAGACTTGTCGATGTTGTTGGATCGATTGCAATTGTGTTTTGAAAAAGCGGAAGAATTTGCAAAGACGGTTTCCGTTTTGGATGAATCAGAGTTGGCAGAAATATTTCGAGATCGAGCATTTATTTTACCTAAAGATGTAACTGGTGATATTGAAAAATATCCTATTTTATTTTTAAATAAAAATCTCACATTCGAAGTAGATTCCAAAATTGAATTCAATGCTAAACCACAACCGAACTTCAATAAAAATTTCAAATTATTAATTGAAGATTTAAATGGCAATACTCAAAAAGGTTTAGAGAATTATATTTTCACGGACAATCCAAAACAGATTGAACGCTTCTATGCCATCTTCGAAGACTTGGTTGCGAATGTTCAATTTCATCCTGTGAACCAAACGATCAGTCAAGGGTTTTTAGATTTGGATTTGAAAATAGCTTGTTATACGGATCATCAGATTTTCCATCGATTTCATAAATATAAATTGAAGCGAGGTTTTACCAAAGACCAAGCGATCAATTTACGAATGTTGCGATCATTGGAAGCAGGAGATTTTGTGACGCATATTGATCATGGAATTGGAAGATATTCTGGTTTGGAAAAAATTGAGATCAATGGGAATGTACAAGAATCGGTTCGTATTTTTTACAAAAACAATGACATCTTATATGTGAGTATCAACTCGCTACATAAAATTGCTAAGTACTCAGGTAAAGAAGGTACGGTGCCGAAGTTGAGTAAGATTGGCGGAGACACTTGGAAAAATTTAAAGAACCGAACGAAGAAAAAGGTCAAGGACATTGCAAAAGAATTGATCAAGTTATACGCCAAACGAAAAGCATCTAAAGGCATCGCATTTCCTGAAGATGATTATTTGCAAATAGAATTAGAATCTTCTTTTATTTACGAAGATACGCCTGACCAATTCAAGGCGACGCAAGATGTCAAAGCGGATATGCAAAAACCATATCCAATGGATCGTTTGATTTGTGGAGATGTTGGTTTTGGGAAAACAGAGGTGGCAATTCGTGCAGCATTCAAAGCAGTCTTAGGTGGAAAACAAGTTGCGATTTTAGTACCAACGACAATTTTGGCCTTACAACATAACAAGACATTTTCGGAACGACTAAAAGGTTTTGGCGTAACGACAGATTATATCAACCGCTTTCGAACGACTAAAGAAAAGAAAGCGATTTATGAAAGATTAAAAAGCGGAGAAATAGATATCGTCATCGGCACACATGGTTTGTTGAATAAAGAAGTTGGATTTAAAGACCTCGGATTATTGGTAGTCGATGAAGAGCAAAAATTTGGCGTAGCCGCAAAAGAAAAATTAAGAAATATAAAAGTCAATGTCGACACCTTGACTTTGACTGCAACTCCGATTCCTCGGACAATGCAGTTTTCATTAATGGCTGCCCGTGACTTGAGTGTTATCAGAACGGCACCACCAAACCGTCAACCGATACATACGGAGATTCGAGTTTTTAATTTAGACTTGATTCAGGATGCTATCGAATATGAAATTAATCGAGGCGGACAAGTTTTCTTTGTACACAATCGAGTAAAATCTTTACCTGAAATAACAGTGATGTTACGTAAAATTTGTCCTGACGTTGATATTGTATCAGCACATGGTCAAATGGAATCAAGGGATTTAGAAAAAACACTATTAGCTTTTATTGACAGGGAGTATGATGTTTTGGTTTGTACTAACATTATTGAGACAGGTTTAGATATTGCCAATGCGAATACCATCATCATCAATAATGCGAATCAATTTGGATTGAGTGATTTGCACCAATTGAGAGGTCGAGTGGGTCGAAGTAATAAACGAGCATTTTGTTATTTGTTGAGTCCGCCAATGTCCGTCTTGACACCTGATGCGAGAAAACGATTAAAGACGATTGAAGAATTTTCAGACTTGGGAAGTGGGTTTAATATTGCAATGAAAGATTTGGATATTCGAGGTGCTGGAAATTTATTGGGTGGCGAACAAAGTGGATTTATCACAGACATCGGTTACGAGACGTATCAAAAAATTCTGGAAGAAGCGATTCAAGAATTAAAAGAAAAAGATTTTAAGGATTTGTTTGCAGAGGAATTGGAAGTCGAAAAAAATTATGTGCGTGATGTGCAAATTGATACTGACATCGAAATGCTGATTCCTGATGAATATGTCAAAAATATAAAAGAACGACTCAAGTTGTATACCCAACTGAATGAATTGAACAATGAAGAAGAAGTCGAAAAATTCTATGCGCAACTAAAAGATCGTTTTGGGAAAGTGCCAAAGCAGATTAAAGAATTATTCGATGGTTTGCGATTGCGTTGGATTTGTAAACGATTGGGTTTTGAAAGAGTGATTTTAAAAAATAGAAAATTACGTTGCTACTTTGTTATGGATGCGCAGTCGCCTTTTTATGAGACTGATACTTTTCATAACCTACTTAAGTTTGTCGCAACTAAAGGTGCCAAATTTGGTATCAGTTTAAAAAAATCGAATAAGCATTTATTTATAGTTAGAGATAATATCAAATCGTTGAAGCAAGCGAAAATTGTTTTAGAGAAATTGAGAGAGGGGATTGGTGTGCCTGCCTGATGATGATTTATCTTTTCCCTCAAACTTGTTTTTTGACGCTGATTATTATGATTTTTAAGACTGCCCACTATATTTAGAAGTCTTTGTTCAAGTATAGCGGGCAGTCTTAAAAATCATAATAATCAGCGTCAAAAACCAAATTAGAAGGCATCAAAAACCTGTGTCTAAAATCCTCACTGAATCCACAAGTCCTTCTATCCTATACCTTTCCATCTATTTACCTCAATTTTATTGAAAAAAATACCTAACACTAGGTATTGGTAACCTAACCTCGTCGTTATATATTTGCATCACAATTCTTATTTAGATTAAATCCAATTAAAGATAGTCTTGCAAATACTTAAAATGAAATTACAAACCCTCTGTTACCTATTAATCGCCACTTTACTAGCATTTACATCATGTGATGATGACGATAAAATTGAATACACTGTCCCTACAACCTACAATTTCGATAATGTAAGCTATAGCGGACAAACCCAACGACTAGGCATGTTGAATGAATTGCAAGCCTATATGAAAAGTGCGAATACTGCTGGAACGGCTTTAGATATAAATCGATTATCAGCGATGTATGCTAATGGTGCTGATGCAGGATGGGCTGGAACGTATGAAGATTCCAAGCAAATAAGAAGCAAAACCTTTGAAGGTGTAAGAACTGATTTTGATATATTATTAGGCTTGTTAGCAAGCGCAAGTCAATCCACCGAGCCAGGAACAAATGGAACAGCAGGAGTCGTAACAAGTACTGACGGAGCAAAAACTTATTTATTAAATCCCAACGGAATCGAATTCGCTCAAGTAATTGAAAAAGGTTTGATGGGCGCATTATTATATTATCAAGCAACGGGGGTTTACTTCGAGTCTGGTAAGATGGATGTCGATAACGAAACAATTACTGCTGGTGAAGGAACTGAAATGGAACATCACTGGGATGAAGCATTTGGTTATTTCGCAGTGCCAACTACTTTTCCAACTTCAACAGATGGAGTTGCTTTTTGGGGAGACTACTGCAACGACAGAGATGCATTAATCGGAACTAATAAATTGGTCATGGATGGTTTCTTAAAGGGTAGAGCTGCTATTTCTAACAATGATTTAACAACTCGCGATGAAGCGATTCAAGAAGTTCGAGATGCTTGGGAAATGGTTATCGCTGGAACTGCATTACATTATTTAAACAATGGACTTACAGAATTTGATGATATGGCTCGTAGAGGTCATAATTTGTCAGAAGCGATTGGGTTTATTTTTTCATTAAAATTTAATCCAACTAAAAAAATCACGAACAATCAAGTTGATGAGTTGTTAGTTTTGATAGGAGGTTCTAGTGCGCTTGATTTAGGAAACCTTTATACAGCAGATGTTTCAAAGATTCAAGAAGCAAAAGATAAATTAGCATCATGGTATGATGTAGTAGATAAAAAAGATGAATTTTAATGTGCCCACTAACTTAATTTTTTAAACGCTGATAATTATGATTTTTATGATGCCCACAAAATTTGTTTAAGTATTACGGCATCTTAAAAATCAGAATCATCAGCGTTCAAAAAAAAATCTAATAATCGTTTATTAAAATGAAGTACTTAAAAATATTTATTTTCCTTTTTGCAGGAACAGTGTTATTTCAAGCTTGCAAAGACGATGACAATGTCAAAGACTTATGTAGTAATTCTTTCGACCAAGCAGCTATGTTTACCAATGTAGCAGACAACATCATCGTCCCAACCTATCAAAGACTTCAAGAAAAAATAGATGCCTTAGCTACACAGACGGATCTATTTCTTTCTTCAACTAACGAAAATGAATTAGCAGAATTAAGAGTTGCATTCAAAGAAGCGTATGTCGTTTGGCAGGAAGCAGCACAATTTGAATTTGGACCAGCAGAAGAAATTTTTCTTCAAAACAGTGTCAATAACTTCCCTGTCAATGTAACTCAAGTTGAATTTAATATTCAAAATGAAACCAACAACTTCGACCAACCCGATACTTATGACCAAGGATTTCCAGCGATTGATTATTTGTTGTACGGAGTAGGCGGAAGTGCCGACCCAGTTGCGACAGTAGCCGTTTATACAGTGAATTCAGATAAAGGAAAATATAAATCTTACCTCGATGCTATCGTCAAAGACATCCAACAAAAAGTAACTCAAACGACGAGTAAATGGCAAAACGGTTTCCGTGATTCTTTTGTTGGAAATACAGGAACTGCTGCGGGAACTTCATTGAGTAGCATCATCAATGGTTGGAATAAAAATTACGAATTACTAAAAAGAAATAAAATAGGTGCTCCTTCAGGTGTCTTGGATTTGAATTTTCCATTGCCAGATAAGGTGGAAGCATTTTATAGTGGCATCTCTTCGGAGTTAGCATTGACCGCATTGAAAGCTTCCGAGAGATTATATCTTGGCGTAGGAGAAAATGGTACGAACGGAAAAAGTCTAGATGATTTTTTACAGGAAGTAGGTGCAGAGAAAAATGGGCGACCTTTAGATGAGGTCATTAAAGACCAATTTACTTCGGCCATCAATGCCGTAAGTGCATTACCAAATCCGTTATCGGCAGACATCGAAAATGATGAAGCACCTACTATAAATGCTTATACTGAAATTACAAAACAAGTCGTGAATATCAAAACAGATTTGCCATCGGTACTTTGTATTTCTATCACTTATGTAGATAATGCAAGTGATTCCGATTAAGGCAACGCAACCCACGGACGAACTTAAAGTTCGCCCATGGGTTTGGTTAGATAAAATCAAATCAAAGGCGAACTTTAAGTTCGTCTTTGATGAAAAAGGAATTGCACCGCTCGTTACGTTTCGCATCCTCTTTGGAGCTTTGATGATGCTAGGTGCGATTCGATTTGTATATGAAGGATGGATTGAAAAACTATACCTCGAACCTCAATATTTTTTTAAATTTTATTGGTTCGAGTGGGTACGACCTTTTGATGAAAAGAGCATGTACCTTTTGTTTTTTATAATCATCTTAAGTTCCGCAATGGTAATGTTAGGTTTTTTATACCGCATTGCCATTAGCACGTTCTTTGCAAGTTTTACGTATCTCGAATTGATGGATGCCACCAATTATTTAAATCATTATTATTTAGTTTGCCTCCTCGCATTTTTGATGATTTTTTTACCAGCACATCGAAACTGTTCTGTTGATTCTTTTTTTTTATTTAAAAAAATAAGAACGAACAAAGTGCCGAGTTGGACAATTCATATTTTGATTTTTCAATTGACGGTAGTTTATACCTGTGCAGGAATTGCGAAATTAAATTCAGATTGGTTGTTTCATGCAATGCCTTTGGCAGTGTGGTTACCTGAGCATCAAGACTTTCCTTTGATTGGATATTTTTTCCAATTCAAGTGGGTGGCGTTTGCTATGAGTTGGGGCGGTGCATTTTATGATTTGACGATTGCTTATTTTTTGATATTTTCCAAAACCCGAAAATGGGCGTATGTTTTAGTGGTCGTTTTTCATCTGATGACATGGCTGCTTTTTAATATTGGATTGTTTCCGTGGATTATGATTTTTAGTACGTTGATTTTTTTTCCGAATGAATTTCATGAGAAGATTTGGAGAAGATTTTTTGGAGAAAAGGTTTTTGAAGAGAAAGTAGTTTTGCCTTCGCTTCCCTCTGACTCCCATGGGAGAACCTCCTCCCACCACTCGACCTTGCCGTCGAATTCGTCATCAAACTCACAATTAAATTTGAATCATCAAATAAATAGTGAGAATAAAATTGAAGGCAAGATTGAAAGCGAAATTGAGGGCAAGGTCGACGGGCGGGAGGAGGTTCTCCCTTGGGAGTCAGAGGGAAGCGAG
>JAVCKV010562625.1:0-10809 GCA_032274145.1 Herpochondria borealis | reverse complement strand
GGTTTAAGAGGCAAAATAGAAGAAGAAACGATTTCTTCGATTGAGACGGCTTCCACGAGGGAAGCAAAGACGACCTGGGTTGATTCGGAGAGAGTTTCGCCTTTTCAGTTTAATTTGATGCTGGGGTACCAGTTCGCTTTATCAAAGCGCTTCAGTGTAGGATTACGTACGGTGATCGTTCCATCGCGTTTGCCTCGCTACGGTAAGGATGATGAAAATGCCTATAATGCTCAAGAGGTTTTTGGTATCGGAGGTAATGGCTTGATAGATGGAGATAAAGCTCCAATTCCTTTATTCGCGCACAATGCTATTAATTTTCATTTTAGTATTCAATATAATTTAAACCCCAAAGTAAGACAGATCACAAAACCTTTAATGGGATTATAATGAGAAATACTACTTATTTTTTTCTAGTCATTTTATTCTTCTTCACTAGTTGCGCAAAGGAACAGTTGGAAGTGGACCTACCTCCACAAATACCATTGTTCAAGGTCAATCTAATGAAAGATGGTCAACCTTTGTTAATCGAAGCAGGTAAAGACGATTTCTATTTGTACACAGATGCCAGTATCTCTGCAGATGGAGATGTATTTGCACCAATTAGTGAATTTGCCAAATTGGATCCTTGTACTGATAACTGCTTGGAAACATTTTCTATCAATATTAAGAATATACCAACAGCAGAGGCTGGTAATTACTTTGATGAAACGGATTTCAATCCGGAGAAATTCAACTTATTGGCTGATCCGGGCACAGCAGGGGCTGTCGTAATTAGATATGTAGATCAGAATGGAATAGAATACCTCTCATCTCTTGGAACTCAGGTAAATGGAAATCATTTTACCATTACGGATATAGAGCCTTACCTCAATAACGATAAAGGACAGCAAACAAAATTAGTCCATGCAGTTCTTCAATGTAACCTATTTAATGATTTAGGCAACTCTGTAGAATTAAAAAGTGAGGAAATTACAATTGCTATAGCGATACCTTAAAGTTCGACTAAGAAAAAAAATAGATTGCAAGTATATTGCAATTTTTTGTTTTACTTAACAAATATTTTACAAGCTCTAAGTCATTTCTTTCGTTTAGGTTTTGCTATCTTTGATCCTAAACAAAAACGCAATAAATGAATTTTAGCCTAAAAACAAAGCATTCTTTCTACTTAATTACAGCCTTTATTATTACTTCTTTTTTCTCCGCTTGCGTCATTGACGATACCACGCCAAACGCAATTCCACCTCATAATTATCCTTCTTTCGAAGCACTTTTCATAGACAGCGTTTTTCAGATCGAAAGTCAAACCATTGACGCCGCAGAGTCTGTTGACCTGAATTCTACATTTAATACAAATCTTAAACTAACAGAAAACAGCTTGCTCCAATCTAATGGAGAAGTGGCTAGTGGAGCTGTCGAGATTCAATTTATAGAACTCTTGAAAAAAAGTGACTTGATAATGTCGAATTTATCGATGGTAAGAAACAACGGAACCGTATTGGAACTGGCCGGTGGTTTCTCCGTTACCGCTTGGCAAAATCAAGAAGAACTAGATTTCAATGGAACAATAGAATTGGATTTTGATGACCCAGGAGCACTAAGTAATCAGAATGGAGATCTAGCCGTGTTTTATAGCGGAACAGATAACGCGCCTATAGAGGAAGCCGCAGATCAAAGTAATGTTGAATTGGTTGGAGATAGATATCAATTAACTGGTAATCATATCGGCTGGGTATTGGCTGCTCAAGACTTTGTTTCTAACAATGGAACTACAAGTCTTAGTTTAAACAGCAATCTAAATGAAACGGAAGTTATGGATGAACGCGCTTATGTTTTGTTCAATGACTTCACAGGAGTGCTGAATTTACCAAAAAACGGAAACACATTCTCTACCGTAGGTCTTCCAATAGGTCAAAGTGCTACTATTGTTATGATGGCTTTTGACGAACAAAAATTCTATATTGCAACTGAAGAAATTACCATTTCGGAAAACCAATCTTTGGATATTAATCTTCAAGGTTATCCGGTAGTGGATTTCGTTACTTTATTGAAAGCGATTGATTAAACGGCTAGGTTTCCAAATACAGAAGATTTAATATTCTGTATTTGGAATCTTAAGTTTTTCTAGCTGTTCTTTAGTTAGAATGGTTTTAATGGTTGCATTAAAGGCAGTATCGATTCTAACTTTTGCCGCGGCTTTATCTGCTGCAGATTTTCCTTTACCATTGATTTTCAAAGAATTTAGCGCGCGATATTTTTCAGTAGCTGCAGCACGGAATTCTCTCTTTTGGTCTTTCGTCATGTTGACTTTTGCATCAGTACGTTTGGTAAGCGCTTCAGCCTCATTCGTATTTCTACCAGCCATGGAAAAAGTCTTAGACTTCTTAGTTGATTTGGACTTACCGACCTGACTTCTCTTCTTATCACTGTTCATTTTTACTTTTTGACTCTCCGTAAGAATTTCCGCGATACCAGCGTCCAATTTTCTGTTGAGCTTCATTCGTTCTGTCTTCGCAGTTGCTGGATCCTTCTTTGCTAAAGGCCTAAGGGCTACAGCTTTGGACATATTTGAAGAATAAATTTTATAAGCCTGTTGCTCTTGTTGAGGGGAGAGGTTTAGTTGTTTTGTCAATCGTTGAGCTCTAGTCTTTGCAGCCATATCAGTTCGTTGCTCTATACTAATTTTTGGATTTTTTTTGACTCGCAAGTTCGGATTATCTTCTTTGCTGTTTATATCCACCCATTTATCCATTTGTTCTTTACTAAGTGCCTCTGTAAGTGTATTGTTGAAGTTAGTTCTAATAGCGACCGTTTTCTCTTCGGAGTCTTTAGCGGTACTACTATCTCGTACTTGCTCCAGTTCTTGATACATATTGAGGTAGGCCTCCGAGACCACTCTTTTTTGCTCTCCAGAAAGCTCCAGAACCTTGTCCATGTTTTGAGCTGCTCGACTAGCACGGGCAGCATTTGGCGATTGCGCGATTAATTGCAAACTGAAACAAAAGAGAAGACTGTGGATTAAAAGAATCGATTTCATAATAGTTAGTTTTGAAAGATGTACAAACACTTATTAGCATTTGAAGCAAAGTGGTCTTACGAATTTAGGACGTTTACCTCTGAATTAGTAACTTTGGCGATACTAACTTTAGTACAATATTAAAAATTTAAAGATAGAATGAAAGCATGATTTTTCATTTTAATTAATGATTTTGTGTTATAAGTGACTGATAGTTAAATATTTAAACTTAAAATGTTCTAAAGCATACGGTAACATGATTAGTAAAAAAACAATTATTCCCATTCTTTTCGTTCTGGCTCTTTTCACTCAATTGACTGCGCAAGAAGAGAAAAGGGGCTTAATTCCTGCTCGTCCGGGCTTAAGTCCATTTCCGTCCAAATTAGACCAAGGAGCCTTTGTATTGGAGGCTGGCTATTTCAAGGCAAGAGAATATAAAGAATCTGGTTTTGATGAGCACAGTAAAGTGCCGATTGAATTCAGATACGGATTATTGGAAAACTTAGAAGTCAATATTAGATTTGCTTATCGCTCGCTTGAAGTAAATCAAGATCCGATTGACAGTCTTTTTAAAGGCTTGGATGCTACGGTTATTGGTGCAAAATTCAGAATAGCAGAAGAACGTGGAATTTATCCTCGTATTGAATTTAGTGGAAACTTGAAATTACCCTATTTCGGTGAAGAAACCTTCACTCCTGAAGACGTAGAACCCCGTTTCAACTTTAGTTTTTTGCATAATGTAAATGATCAATTCATGTTTACCTATGGGTTTGGAATGTTTTGGAGAGGTCCTGATGAAAATGGATTTTATGGCTTAAAAGCTACCCGCTTCATGGGTGCAAAACACGGATTCTTTGTTGAGCACTATGCTTATCTACGAGGCAATGGAAAAAATGAAGCACATATAGGAGGCGGGTATATATTGTTGGCGAATCAAAAACTTCAATTGGATGTGGGACTGGATTTGGGAGGAATAAAAGGCCGTACTTTTCTAGCAGGGAATTTAGGCCTTTCGGTTTTGCTAAAGCAATAAAATAAAAAAGAAATCTTAATTAATAGTCACTAAAGCTATGGCTTAATTCGGATGAATTATGCAAAAGACATTATTTTTCAATAACCCTATAAAAAAGATCACAATGAAAAGAGTAACTGGAATTGGCGGAATTTTCTTCAAATGCGAAGATCCTAATTCGTTAAAAGATTGGTATCAAAAACACCTTGGTATTAAATCAGACCAATATGGCGGCGCCTTCCGTTGGAGAAAATATGATGATCCAGAGCATAAGGCCTCTACCGCATGGAGCCCTTTCCCTAAAAAGACAGACCACTTTGAACCTTCCAAAAAAGAGTTCATGATTAACTACAGAGTTGAAAACCTAAAGGCACTTTTACCTGTTCTAAAAGAGGAGGGGGTACAAATAGTAGGGGCGATTCAATCATTTGAATATGGACATTTCGCACATATCCTAGATGGAGAAGGGAACAAAGTAGAACTTTGGGAACCTATTGATTCTGGATTTGATGCTTATTACAAAGATGAGGATGTGAATTTTTAGACTTAGAATATGCATAGCAATGAGTCAAAGAATGGAGAAGATTTTCTTTGTTATCCTTAGCGAGCGTAGCGAGTCGAGGGAACATTTTTAAATTACGGGTGAGGAACGAAGGGAAAAGTTTATCTTCATTAACAAAAGTTAATACTCAAATCAATCAATCAATAAAATGCAAAAAGTCCAGCTGAAAAATTTAGGGGAAATTGATTACCAAAAAGCGTGGGACTACCAGGGCGAATTGTTAAAAGAAGTAATAGGTATTAAAAGAGCAAACCGATTATTGAAAGAAAAAGGAGAGCGACTGTCCCCACAAAAACACTACTTCTTGTTTTGTGAACACAAGCCTGTTTATACCCTTGGAAGATCAGGATCGATAGATCATTTACTTTATACTGAGCGAGAATTAGCAGATAATAATATCTCCTTTTATAAAATAAATAGAGGAGGAGACATCACTTTTCATGGGCCAGGTCAGGTAGTAGGCTACCCGGTTTTTGATCTCGATGAATTTTTTACAGACGTCCACAAATATGTTCGTTTCATTGAAGAAGCCATCATAAGGACCCTCGCAGATTTTGGTTTGAAGGCAGGAAGGGTAGAAGGCTATACTGGAGTTTGGCTACCTGGTAACAATGTGCTTCCGGAACGAAAAATCTGCGCCATTGGTGTGCATCTTAGTCGCTGGGTAACTATGCACGGTTTCGCCTTGAACGTAAACACAGATCTTAAATATTTCAATCACATTGTACCTTGTGGTATTGCTGAAGATAACAAGACCATTACAAGTATGGCTGTAGAGCTAAAAGGAGCTGTTGACATGGCTAAAGTCCAAGAGCGAATCCTTTATCACTTCTCTCAATTGTTTGAATTTGAATTGATAGATAGTGAATGAGTAATCTAACTGTTAGGAGGCAAAGAGAGCACTAAGCCTTCCAGTGAAAGTAGACAAACGTTCCGAACCTTTGCGCCTCGTTCGACAAGCTGAGGGCAGGCCTTTGCGGTAAAGTATAATAATTGGCGGAAAGCCAATTCTCCAATCGGTCAATCATAGCCTCCAAAGCAATCAAGCCCTTTTTTATATAAATCTTTACCAGTGTCACCCCGCTTAATTGACAACTCTTCACAAACTTGATTCCCAATTTCTCCACCCAAATCATGATAAGCACTCCATTGAGCCTCATCGAAAAACTGATCAGAAGTAGGCTCATGAGGGAAATCTGGATTGTAAGTTCGATAAGTATGACTATCCAGTTTTTGTTTTGCTTTAGCTGCCTGCTCTATTTTATTCTCCCTAACAAGCCGCTTTACCATGTTTTTGATATTTCTCAACTCAAAAGAAGAAGGGGTAGTCAGGGCAGATTTAATATAAATTAGAACCCCTTCATAATTCGGAGTATAAGAGCCTTTCAATCCTTTTATTTTTGCGACCACAAAGTAGCGATCAGAGAAACCATTGGAGACATCTGGTCGAATGACATTTTGTGGCTTCGCATCTTTGTGGAAATCAATTTCAATTCCTAATTCATTTCGGGCTCGAATGACAAGATTACGCAGATCCTCAAATTTGAAATCAGTGTCCGCGCCAGCATCTACGGCAACAATGACTTTGGTCTTGCGGCGTAGTAATTCATAGATTCCTAAATTCTCAATATGGCCACCATCCGAAACTTGAATGTAATGCTTGGTTGTATCTGAATTCCCCATCACTTCCATAAAGGTGTAATAGGGCCAAAAACTGGGATAACTTCTTTTGAATTGCGGATTTGGAGCCAGTATGCCCGTTCGTAAATTTAGAATGGCCATTAGCTGGCGGACAATAAAGGGAAGTTTGAAATTCCCCATAAAGGTATTCACTGCGGCAGCGCTTGTAGCTACCGCAGTGGCTAGTGTTAGTTTTTTATAGGTTCGGCAATTACTCTTAGCAAATTTAGTCACCTGACTTCCACAGAATAAGGGGGTGAAAATGAAATAGTTGGATTTGATTGGACCTTGATAAGATACATCACTTAATCGATCATACTTGTCATAGTTAACACTAACGTTCGCATTGATAATAGGATAGGGCGCTTCTGGCCTATTGAGTTGCCATAACCTTAGTTGCTTACCATAAAGGAGATAAGCTTTTTTCAATCTGCGCTTGTAAAAACGATGCGGAGATGTAATGTTAGGAGACATGGTAAATCCAAAGAACAAGGCAATGCTAAGCATTATCAAAAAGTGTATTCCCGCATTGGTGTCTGGCATTTTATCAAAATGATAAACTACCCAACGATAAAACAATGGTGCGATAAACCAAAGACTATGTGTAATGGTGCCACGTAAGGCCACAAAAAATAAGTATAAATTACTAATGATTCGTTGAATAGACTTGCCTCGCCAAACATAGAGGTACTCTCTATATTTCATGAAGTGATCCGTGTCCGGTTTGCTAAACAATTCCTTGTATGCCTTTTCTGTTTCTAGCTTATTGACCTTTTCCGTAGCGCTCAATTTTTGCTGTAAAGCGCCATGGACATAAGCGGCCAAGTAACCACCTCCAGAAACAGAACTCAGGTAATCTGATGCCTGTATTAATCCTCGCTCATTTAGCTGTTCCAAAACGCCCAGACAGATCGTTGCAGAACGGATACCTCCACCAGACAAAGCTATCCCTAAGGAGTCTTCATCTAGATCCAGAGATTTACTAGTTTTAGTTCTACGATCTAAAATATGTTGGCGTTCCGAATCCAGGAGACCACGCATATTTACCAAGTCCGGATTTTCTTCGTGGAGATAACTCATCAAATTTTTTAGGAAAGATAGTTTTTGTGTTATACTTAATTTAAGCGAAGTTATTAAAACAATTCAGTATTACAATTAAAAGGTGGACAGGTTTTACACTTCTCTTTTCAGAATAGAAATTGAGCTATAATTCGGCAGCTTTCATTTGTTTTTAGTTTAAATATAATAGAATCAAATTCTTAATATTAAACTATCTTTGCCGAAGGATCGATTAAAAAACAACTTATTCTTTAATTGATTCAAAGTATTCGGTCAGAATGCAAAGTAAGATCGAAGAATTAAATCCCGATTTGGAAAGAAATCAAGAATTAATTTTTCGTGTAATAATACCGTGCTTAAAGTAGAATACGTTCTTATTTCATCCATGTACTAAAACCAAAAAAAGTAAAAAAATGATTCAAAAGACATCAATTATCTTAATGCTAGCGATTGCTTTGTTGGCTACTTCTTGCGTAGGCAAAAAGAAATTCGCTTCCCTGCAAACGGAGTTAGATACCGCTAATAAAGATCTCGGAAAATGTGGTAAGGATTTGAATGACTACATGACTAAGCTTTCTGAATGCGACAAAGAAAGAGATCGCCTAAAAGCGGAAGTCAATAATTCAAAATCAACAGCTTCTTTTCGTGATGAGCAAATCAAAGATTTAAAAGATCAACTGAATGATGCTCGGACTCAAAGAGACAAACAACTTAATCAAGTAGGAGATTTGACGGTCCTATCTCAATCTGCAAACGATAATATTAAAGAAACTTTATCGCAATTGGAAGGTAAAGACAGGTATATTAAGTTCATTCAGGCTGCAAAAACAAAAGCAGATTCCATCAATCTTGCATTGGCTGTTAACTTAAAATCAGTATTGAGGGATGGTATAGAAGATGATGATGTAGAAGTAAAAGTTGACAAAACAGTTGTTTTTATTAACCTGTCTGATAAAATGCTTTACACTAGTGGAAGTTCTACAATTACTTCAAAAGCAAATTCAGTATTAGGGAAAATTGCGACCATCATCGCTTCCCGACCTGACTTCGAAGTTATGGTAGAAGGATATACTGACAATGTATCGATCAAAAGCGATTGTATGAATGACAATTGGGATTTATCTGTAAAGCGTGCGACCTCTGTAGTCCGAGCATTGCAAAAAGACCATAATATAGATCCTAATCGATTGATAGCTGCTGGACGTGGTGAATACAACGCATTGGCAACTAACGATACTGCAGAAGGAAGATCAATGAACAGAAGAACTAGAATTATCATTCTTCCTAAATTAGATCAGTTTTATGATTTGTTGAATCCTACTAAAGTGCCAAAGTAATAACGAAAAATTAAATAGGCGTTGCTTTACTTAAAGCTATACGACTTAGGATTTCTTAAAAAAGCTCCACTCAGTAAATGAGTGGAGCTTTTTTTTCTTATTTGCAGAAAAGCTTTGCTTACTTCGCAGAAACAATCTTCACTGTCAAGTCAAACTCATCATAGATGGTTTTGTCTCCTAAAGAATCAAAAAAGCTACCTGAGCCATACTTGATGTCAAAGTCTGTTCTGTCAATTTTAATGTCAGCAGTCGCAACATTTGACTTTTCAGTAGAGGCAACATTAGTGTAAAACTTAATTTCTTTTGTAATGCCTTTGATCGTTAAATCTCCTACTACCTTATAATCACCTGGAGTTCCTTTTGCAGAAACTTTTGTGATCTTGAAGCTTGCAGTTGGAAATTTTTCTACGCCAAAGAAATCTGCTGATTTCAAGTGGCCTTCTAGTGATCCTTTAGAGTCGCCTTCTAGGTCGGTGCAACTAAGCGAAGTCATATCAATAGTAAAAGCTCCTCCTGTCAACAAACCATCTGCATAATCAAACGTTCCTTTATTAAGCTTTAAAGTACCAGTATGACTACCGGTCACCTTATGACCTGTCCAGTTAATGACGCTCTCATTGGTATCTACTTTGGCTAAAGGTGATACAGGATTTGTAAAAGAAAGTAATCCAATACTTAAGGTCAATGCAAACATTGCTGTAAGGGTCTTTAAAATTCTCATGTTTAAAATTAATTTAAAAATGGTTAATTGGTATAGTAACAACGAAAAATTAACTTCCCGATTTGCATAATTGTTTCCATGAAAGAAATCGGGAAATTATTTTTGGTGTAATAGATATAGCCTTTTAACCGGTTAAGAAATATTATCTGATCGCAAATATAAGCGAAAAACATTAAAGTAGTTGTACGTACAACTACTTTAACAAAAAATTTAGACTTTCTTATGACCTGACCTTATCTAATAAGGAATTGAGCTGCATGGCTTCTTCAATGCTTAAATTGACAAAAAGCTCATCAATTATCTTTTCTACGTCGATAGATGCTTTATTCACTACATCTATTCCTTTCTCGGTTATCACGACATCTACTCGTCGCCTGTCTACCGTGCTTAAGGTTCTTATAACTAAATCTTTTTTCTCCAGTTTATCTATTAGGCGAGAGGCGTTAGACATTTTATCAATCATCTTAGCCGTTAATTCCTTTACAGAGGTAGGTGAGCCCATTGCGCCCCGCAAAATGCGGAGGACATTAAATTGCTGAGTGGTGAGTTTGTATTCTTTTAGTAAAGTTCCTAAGCGATTGTTTAACCAAGAAGCCGTAAACAATACATTGACATGAGCTTTGAGGTACTCATTGTTAAACTCTTTTTGTTGGATTTCTGCTTCAATCGATGACATAATGAGACTAAGGTATAAAAGTTTTTCTTATGAATATCCTCTTTAAACACTTAAAACGACTATTCGTACACTAAAAATGATCAGTGGCTAAGTCTCTATTTTATCGCTTAGTAAACAGCCGTATTATTGCAGTAGTCATTTAAATATTAAATGATAGAACGGGCAGTTCCCTGTTTGTCAGCTGCGATAGCAGCGACAAACAGGTTTTTTATTTTAACAACTCCAACCGATTTTACATGTTTTAGCAATAATAAAACATCCAAATATAGTTGAGAACTGTATTTGGATGTTATTCAATAAATAAAGCCAGTGATTACTTAATCAATGTTGTATTCCCTTTGAAAGCTTCCTCGGTTCCATCTATATGCTCGACTTCTAAATACCACACGTAGACACCAGGATTGACAGCCTTCGATTTGAAGGTACCATCCCAGCCTATAATCGGACTATTAGTTTCGAAATCTTCCGCTTGGAATAGTAAGGCTCCCCATCGGTCATAAACTCGGAAAAGTTTAACAACGGTGTCGTCTTTACCATGCACTAATAAGCGGTCATTTACATTATCGTTATTAGGAGTGAAAGCGGTAGGTACATATACAGGTCTGTCTTTAGTTACATTAACAGTAACTCGCAACTCAGCTCTACAGCCCATACTGTCCACAGCCATAGCAGTAAAAGTAGCGGTATTATCTATATCTACCCAAGGGAAACGACAAGACAAATTATCAGTCAATGTATCGCACCACATA
>JAVCKV010562603.1:0-10812 GCA_032274145.1 Herpochondria borealis | reverse complement strand
TCCCGCCTCGCACCTCCCTCTCCCCTCGTCCCCCCTTGGCACAAGATGTTTCCCGAAATACCCAGTCTCCCCAGTATGACAACGGTGCGAACCTTTGTCAATCAAGCCCTGGATGAGATGGAAGCCATTGATGTGAATGTCTACATCAACACCGTTCATTCAGCCGTCACCTTTCAATGGGTCAAGGCCGAATGGTTTCAGTGGCGCAACCACTACGTTCCCATTGCCATTCTCGTGGCCTTCTTTTGGCCCGTAGTCGTGACTCTCTTCCTGGCCCTGACTGCCGCATCCACGTGGCTCTTTTGGCTCGTGACTTCGCTCCTCTTTGGAGTCTTGCAACTTATTTACGTCATGTACCAATTTGGAATGATTTTCTCCGATATTTTGATTCTGTCTGGTTTCAAAACCTACTCGATGCTTCGATCGCAACTGTTGTTCTGGTTGGGGAAGTCGGGACTGCACGAAGCCCGTCATAGTCGACGACGCGTGTGGAAAAAGAAACTTGGCGATACTGGAAGCTATGAACGGTTTCTCCAGATTCCCATTGAACAAAAGCTACAGTCGGAAGTAGTAATACGAAAGCCGAAACGACGAAACAGTTTGAAGCACATGATTATGCGGAGCAACTCGTATGGAGAAATTGAGAACGCGTCTTCTCCGCGCAAGAGAGCCGATTCCATCTCACGCAACAAATCGTTTGATACTCGCATCGAAAACAAGTTAATGTCTTCCTTTTCCGAAGACAGCGAGGACGACCTGAATGACACGATGATGATTCGTGAGGAAATGGGCAAGACGGGCGTTATTTTGGCGCAAACAACGGCACGGCTGCGCGAAGCTCGTCTCGAGGCCACGCAGGAAGGGACTGCTGAAGCAGTGCACTCTTTAACGTCGCTTCTGAGCGGCGTCGTCAAGCGCAATCACTTGAGTTTGGATGAAGTCTTGGTGGAAAATGGCCGGTCCGTGGCGGACACGGGTAAATTTGGACTGTCCCAAGAAGCGCGCTCCTTGATTCGAGAATACTATGAAGAAGTACAACGAGGCCTGGATTGGATTGCAGACTCGCCACTGGATACCGATCAGTCTGATTCAGCACCAGTGTTGGGATTCTTGGGCAATGCACCAGTCGAGGCAGCCTTGACGGAAAAGGCGAGGCTGTCATTGTTGCAGGACCGCATCATGTTGGTTCGAAAGCTCAAACAAAACATGGGTCGTACGGCGCTCATGTTGTCGGGAGGCGGAGCACAGGCCATGTACCACTTGGGAACCATTCGAGCTCTGGTCGAGTCCAAGCTGTACGATGACATTAAGGTCATTTCGGGCACATCGGGTGGCAGCATTACGGCTGCCATGTGCGCCATGAAGACGGCGGATGAACTCTTCAAGGACGTGTGTGTGTCACATGTGAGTACCGACTTTGAATTGACTGGGCGAATGAAGAAGGAGAATATTCGATGGTTCCCTACCAACATGGAGATGGGAGCCTATTGGCTCAAGCACAATTTGTTGGTGGATTCGGCCGAATTCAAGCGATGCTGCGATTTCTACTATGGAGACACAACGTTTGAAGAAGCCTTTGAACGGACCGGCAAGCACGTGTGCATCACCGTCACGGCATCTCGAGCCACCTCGGGAGGAACCGCGCAACGGTTGCTTCTGAACCACATTTCGACACCCCACGTGACCTTGTCCAGCGCCGTGGGGGCAAGCTGCGCGCTACCAGGTGTCATGGCGCCGGCGAAGTTGATCAAAAAGGGCAGTAACGGCAAGCAGGAACCCTTTGAGGTGGATGGCGTCGAGTGGATTGATGGTTCTGTGCAGGCTGACTTGCCGTTTGAACGCATTTCGACGCTCTTCAATGTATCAAACTACGTGGTTTGTCAAACCAACTTTCATGTCATGCCCTTTTTGAACAAGGCACATCACCCCAATTCCCGGTCCTTGTACTGGCGCCTCTTCCAAACTGTAGAGTGGGATATCCGAAGTCGAGCTCTCAAGCTGAGTCGCCTTGGTTTATTTCCTCGTCTCTTTGGCCAAGACATTTCCAAAGTGTTTAAACAAAAGTACCATGGCAACTTGACGTTGGTTCCTCGCTTCACGGCGATGCAAACATTCGGTCTCAAGGCACTGGCGAATCCCACAAAGTCCGACATGGTACAATACCTCAAGTATGGTCAAATTGCTGCGTGGCCCTATCTGAAAGTCATTGAAGATATGATTCGTATTGAGCGGTCGTTGGACGACTGCTTGGCCAGACTGCAAGAACGAAGGCAAGTGTTGAGTCCAGATTGGGACGATGTCGAGTCGATTGCGTCCGCTCCCTCCACCGCAGCGAAGGGAGTTCATTGGTTCAACGGTAGTCATCGCGAGGCGGAACGACTGAAGCAAAAGGTCAACAAGCTAGAACGAGAGAACTTTTCACTCAAGGTCCAGCTGGAAGAACTTCGACGACAGTTGGAAGATCCCGAAACTACAGACGAGCTAACAGCCAGCGTGCACTCTAATGGGAGCCAGTCTCTGACTGAAAAGGAGGTTTGGAATCTGATTAGGCTGCAAAAGAAGCACTCTGACTGAAAATGGCGACTGAATATAATGAAAAAAGCAAGCTATCTGCTCAAGCGAGATCTGGTTGCGTCCCTCGCACCACGACCTCTGTATACAATCGATTGAAAGGGTTTATAAACTCATTGCACCCGTTAGTCAGAAATGGAAATCATACTTATCAACGCTAAATTATATTAGAGTATGACCATCTGACTACTTTGTCATCCGATGTCAAGCGTCAACTCACCAAGCAAGCTAGACGTTTTGGAAGTACTTCCTGGCGGGGTGAGTAGTCTTGCGACGGAAGATTTCGAGATTACAAGGGCCAGTCAATTCTGACATGTAGTAGATCTCCGTCTCGTACTTGTATGAGCGTTAATAGGACGTTATTCACAGAAAGCAAGAAGTGCGCTGGTAACGGTAGAATACCTGATACATGTACCTCCAAGAAGATCTCATTCAAGAAGGCAAAAGCGTAATCTCCAAATCGATCACTCACCATGGCGCTCAATCCCTATGAACACGACGTGTCGATTAAGCTGACTCACTCACTGGATGAGGATGGAGAGTGTGAAGCGTTTACGAATGCGGAAGCTGATATCTTTATATCGAAAAAGAAGGTTGGATCTATCGATGCAATCTTAGTGGACCGCCAGAGAATACCCGAACGACAATTCTATTCACTCATGGACGGGCACAGCGCTGACTTACAGTGGATTGGGGTGACTCTGTTCGAACCAAGACTCGGGCGGACCAAGCTTCAGTCGCTTGCCAATCACGATGCATTTGAGTTTCCCTTTCTCTATATCCGAAGCCTGACCATCGATCAAGAGTACCTTGGATGTTCCGACGTCGGAGCTGCGGCTCTGCGTAAGTTTCTTCACCACCCCTTTCTGAGCCGCAAGAGTGGCAGAGGTGCCATTACAGCTGTCTATATACTAGAGACCGTTGCCAGTATGACTGCCGCGGAGCAGGCCCAATACCACACGTTCCATAATAGTATCCAAGCTATTAGAATATATGGAACCGAATTAACGGAACAACAAGAGCAGGAAACCAAACGTTGGGCAGAACGTGGTGATGCCGCTGCTCGTCGAGATGCGAACCAGTTCTTGCGCAATGGGTTCTTTCTCGACCCAGCGCTTGCGAACCAAGGGACAACCACGATGCTTGTCGCGACCTTTGATCATTGGCGACAGCCCATGCTATCACATCCAGAGGCAGATGCAATGGTCCTTCCCAAAGCACCTGAAAAAGCTCCAGATCCTACTGGAAAGGATGCGGAGCTTTTACAATTGATAAAGAAGCGAAAGGCGAACCCTGAGACCATTCAAGCTCTTTTGAACCAGGGGGCCACCATTGTTGGGTCACACGCACTTCATGCAGCCTGCGCGAACAACGCAGCGACAGTTGTCTCCTTTCTCTTGACTTGTCCGACTGTGCAGATCAACGCCATCGACCAGTTTGGATTTACGCCGCTCATGGTGGCGGCAGAAATTGCCCCAGGAAGAGGAAACAAGCACGGGCTTGAGGATGTGCAAGTGATGGACCAGCTGCTTGCAGCGGGCGCCAGAAAGGACATGACTGACTCCAAGGGAATGACGGCCTATGGACTCTTCAAGAAGCACTACATCGATGGTACGATAGCTTTGAATGCCATGTGTGGAACTCCGTATGATGAAAATCAGTCTCCACCCCCAACTATCCGTGCGGTCTATGCTAAACTCATGCCATCAGGAGGACCGACAGCAGCAGACTTGGCAGGTGGGGAAGGAGAAGATGAAGGGTTTGTGAACTACAAGGAAGAAGATGAAGAGGCGGATGATTACGATTATGATAGTGATAGTGACGACTATTCTCTCTAGAGGATGGGCGTTTCACGACCGATTGCGAGGTGACAGCTTCTCCCTCTTGTTTGATTTGCTGCGACCGATCAGGATTTTACAACTTCATGTTATGATTTCATAGGTTTGAAATACGCAACCACGCTGGTCGGAGAGTTCATAAAACGTCTGAGCTTTCATAACTATAGAGGAGATTGTATTATGTGGGTACTGCGTCAGCTCTCGTTGTAGCAGGAAGTTGTAACAGGAAGTTAGTTTCACGCAGATGATGGATGTTGACTACAACGTCTTCCTTGGTGTTCGTGGTGCTACGAATGTGAGATCTAGGTTGAACGGAGGAGTTCCCGTTCGGTGACGAGGTGTGATGGGTCAAACTTGGGTCGAGTACCCGCATGTTCCCATGAATAACCTGGTGGCATGAGGCATGTTGTGCTCTAAATTTGCGTTCATCGTGCAAACTGTCAATGATCTGCATCTGATTTTGCGAACAACGCTTGTAACCTACAGCGATGCACTTTGTCTATGAGATCGCGACACCTTACCTCCGTTGTACGGAGAAGGTAAGCAGGCCGTCCACAATCGCATCGTCGCAGGTTTTTGTTTGGAACGGGGCTAGAGTTCTAGCTAGTTGCGCTCGCCGTTCTTGTGTCAGGGAATGCTGGTGCAAAATCGATACTTTGTCGGCCCAAGAAAGCCACCGCCAGAATAATCCTGGTCGAACGCGACCAAGGATAGCCATTCAACAAAAGCTACAGTAGCACATGTGATCGATTAGATTGTATCCCCTCTGACGTCGCATAAGTCTCGCTATACACGACCAACCGTCACGCTGGAGTAGCTTTTAGAGGAAGTATTGAAAATTGCTACAGCTACTGCTACACGGGTGTATATGAGGCTAAAGTGTGCGTGTACTACAGTACAGCATCATGGATGTTGACAACTTTTTGGCTGTCATTCCATCAGTCGGCAATGCCAGTCCTTTTGGCCTGAAATTTTTGGGCTGAATTTAGAGAAAGGAAACAGGGAAACTGTTCGTGTGAAGGAAGCATGAAAGAATGTCTATTATGGTCTATTATGGAAGCACACATAACTTTCCGTCGAGTATTTATAGCTCTTGCGAAAATTTCCATATCACAAAACGTGCTTCCGGAAGCCAAAGTTGATGGGGCCGACAAGACTTGAAGCTTCCAAACGAAAGAGGCCATTTCATTAAAAAGATGGCATAAATCGCCAAGTTCTTTGGACTCTATCTATGAAAAATTGAGGTCAGATGCCGAAAATACATTTATCCACGTGATGAAAAATTGCAATTTTTGGGCGTTTCGGCTCGATGACCGAAGCCGGAGGTGCACGATAGAGGTAGTGGGGACGCAAAACCTTGGCGCAAGAGAAAATGCCTGTCTGGTCTTGTTAGAGAGTTGCACTACACGAGGAAACTTGAGATCAACATCTGAGGCTTGTCAGTAAGAAGCATTCCAATAAAAGAGACAACAACCTCAGCTATCACCCCCCTAAGAATAGATTGGAAACATTGGAGGGCGAATTTTGAAGAGTGTATTTGAGTTGGTGAAAAATTCGTGTTACTTCAACATGATGTCGCAGTGTGATCATGCTGTAATCGAGAACCGACGGCTTATCCGAGGCTTTACAACGACAATACGGCATCGAGAGAAACGGAAAACTCGAGCCTTTTCGAGCCCCCAGACGAGACGGCAATCCTTGATGCTGTTCACCGGATGGGTCGTTGCGCTGACTTTAATACCCCAAACACGTGCACAGGAGGGGGCATGTATACAGCAATTAGCAGCCGCCGATTCAAACAACGACGACAAGCTCAATCGAAAGGAATTTGTTCAAGCAGCTGATTCAATCTCAGGTGGTCAATTTGAGGATGTATTTCTGGAATCATACGACGAATTACCAATGAAGTTACAGTGGGTATTTGAGTCGTTAAGCTGCGAATGCCTGCAGGAAGTTGGGGCTATTGTATCATGTTGTGGGGGTGAAAACGCTGTTGTAGATATCTCGGGGGCTGGGACTACACTGCTTAGCTTACACGAAAAAACTTCGTTACAGCACAAGTGCGCCTTGATTGAGGAGGCTCTTGTTCCTGAAATTTCAACTCGGCAGCGACCACCGATATCGCCCGAGTTTTGCTTTGTCGCCATGACGCTTTCCGACAACTCCCCTCGGGACAGTCTGTTGAGCGACAGCGAGTACGTCAGCTTTGTGAATAGACTCTCGTCAAACAAATATGCGGGGCTCAGTTTTGACGAGCTGCCACTGATGATACGGCAAAATTTCAATGCGTATCAAGAAGGTGGATTCGTGAATATTTTTGGGGCTAGACCGGGCGAAGAGGCGGATCAAGAACAGGAGCAATTCCTGACAGACTTTTGTGCAGACACGAATCAAGCGATAGCCAACGTGGATGTGACAGGAAGACCGACGCCTAGGCCGTCGGAAGCCACACCGCCCCCGACCCCAGCTCCAACGCCAGTACCCGAGACACCGGAACCAACACCGGAGCCGACGCCGGTGCCCGAGACACCGGAACCAACTCCAGAACCAACGCCGTTACCCGAGACACCAGAACCAACTCCAGAACCAACCCCTGTGCCAGAAACATCATCACCAACGGCAGTACCGGAAACACCGTCGCCTTCCCAATCTCCGACGATGACAGACCCAACGCCGGTACCAGACACTCCGCCACCAACGCCGTCGCCAGAAGTAGCACCGACGTTTTCTCCATCAATAGGGCCAACCACAGCTCAGCCGACTCTTGAGCCTACATCCGAGCCTTCATCCGAGCCTTCATCAGCGCCGACGTCAATAGAAGAAACGTCCTCTCCGACTTCGGCTGATACTACGTCCCCCACTTCAGCTCCCGTGACTCCTTCACCTACTCAAAGTCCGGTTGTGAGGCCTCCAACGTTTGCTCCGACTGGTCAACTTGACAACTGTGATCCAGTAATTCCCTGTGGAAATGCTGACTCAGGTGTGTTGATGTGTCTATCAATATTGTCTGAATCTGCTGAGGTGTGTGTGCCTTTAAGCGCGGTACAAGAGTCTCTCGACATTGGATTCTGTGGCGAGTGTCCTGAGGAATCACCCGAGCCAACTACGTCAGCACCGGCGGCATCACCACAGACACCAGCGCCAACGATTGCTCCGATAGCGGCTCCGATACCACCAGAGCCAACGATTGCTCCGATAGCTGCTCCGATACCACCAGGGCCAACGATTGCTCCGATAGCTGCTCCGATACCACCAGGGCCAACAGAGGCTCCGGCAGCTCCAGTACCGACGTCACCGACGACGCCTAGACCAACTGGAAGTACATTGGAATGTTTTGTCGCGTTCTCTGTAGCTGACGATGATGGCAACAACTTGATGGATCAAGACGAGTATGTAGTTTTCGTGAATCAACTCTCCGGCAACGAGTGGTTCGGCTTCTCGTACAGTGAGCTACCCACATCTTTGCAGGACAATTTTGATAACCTTGCTACAAATGGGGCCATCAACATTAGCGGCTCAAAACCGGGAGACGATACAACTCCAGAGGAACTTGAATTCTTGAACCAGATTTGTGATGATACAAACCAAGCAATTGGGGATGCTCCTCCACCAGTGCCAACACCAACAGCACCAGCTGCTCCTCCAACTCCTCAGCCTGCGGCTACACCAGAGACACCTGAGCCCACTCCTGAGGTCACCACACTCGAACCTACAGCCTCGCCCCAACAGTACGACATTGAAAGTCAATTTGTTATTTCAAACACAGTCGGCTTGATGGCAGCGGACTTCACACCTCTGAATGACGAAAGAATTGGATTGGACGCTAGCTACAATGCACTGTCCAGTGATGTGGTGGATCGGCTTTATGCGACAGATGCTCGTATGATCAGTGGGTTCAATAGATACCTTCGTGGTCAAAGGCGCCTTGATGATACTTCCAACACTGAGGTTGAACACATCTTAGGGAGTGGCAGAACTGATACGTACGAGGACGTTGCTTGTCCCGAGTCTGCCAGTCCAGACTCCTTGTGCCAATTCGTCACGGCTTCTTTCAGGGTTTCAATCACTACTGACTCTGATGTCAACACCATCCTTCTGGAACTGACAAACAGTGTTGACGAAGAGATTCAGGGCGGTGAACTTGATGCCCTGTTGCGGGCAAGGGACTCGGTCCTTTACATCGAGCCGACAACAACCCCCTCGCCAGTACCTGTGCCGACATCACAACCAACTCCTACTCTACAACCTCCAGTGGCATCACCGCCTCCCACTCCCACTGACGGGGAGTTCACAGGTGTTCTGAACATCACGAATTCGTTTGTCGTCTCGGACACCAGCGGTGGCTCCCCCTTTGAGGCGGATCTGTTACTAGCGTTCGAGAACATGGTTATTGCTCTTGTCGATGCCTCTGGCTCCGATGCCACGTACGTGCTTGATAGCTCTGACTTTGAGGAGATCGTGAGTACTTCCTGTCCAGAAACTGCCCCTGCGGGAGCGTTTTGTCAGGCGGTCTTTTCGGTTTATGAGATTCGCGTAGAGAACGTGGATGCAGCAGCGACTATTGAATTATTCGAACGAGTAACAGCGCTTGCGATTTCTGAAGGGGAACTGCAAAGTCAACTGGATGACATTGACCCTAATTCACCCATTGAAATCGAGGAGGGGACTGTCCCAACTCGTCCCCCCGAAGGATCCCCCTCATCAGCGCCATCTTCTGCGCCTTCCGTTGTGCAGGAAAAAGGAGCAAATGCAACCACCACCATAGTCGGAGCTGTTGCGGGAAGTCTTGGTGGTGTGATCATAATTTGCTGCTTCTGGTACGTCATTCGAAGGGGACGTCGTGATAATTATCCGAAAGACTTTGAGGTTGACAACGACGACTATTATGGAACTGCTGGAGCTGGGGGACCCAAGTATGGAGCTGACGATAACAACGGACCTGATGCGTTCTACGATGATGAATACCAGGATGTGGAAGCGGCAGGCCCTCAATCGAAGTCATCGCCATATGGCGAGCTCGATGAAGACGTGAGTCTTCGCTTCCAAGAAGTTTTTGGTGCAGAAAACACATCACAAGCCCCTCCGGAAGGGAACGCTGCGAACAATGCTATGGCTGCTGCTGCAATTGGCGCCACTACCGCTGGAGTTGTGGCTGCGAAACAGAGCAGTTCGGCGTCAACCAGCGGCTCGGGCAGCGGCTCGAGCAGTTCGGACAGTGATTCGGATAGTAGTGGTTCTGGCTCGGGTTCAGGTTCAGATAGCGATTCTGAAAGTGATTCCGATAGCGATTCCGATAGTGATTCAGACAGTGATTCAGACAGCAGCGACTCAGACGACAGTGGAGATATGAAAATGCCTGCACAGCAGAACCAGTTCGCTCAGGCACAACGGAGCCAAATTCCTCAACCGCAAGATGACGGAATGGACCCAGCTGCTGCTGCTGCCATTGGCGCGACAGCCGGAGCTGGAGTTGCAGGAGCAGCTGTACTTGCGCAGAAAAAAGAAGAATCTGACTCTGACTCCAGTGGCAGCGATTCCGGCAGCGATTCTGACTCTGACTCGGATTCTGATTCCAGTGGAAGTGGTTCTGAGTCTAGCGGAAGTGGTTCCGAATCAAGCGGAAGTGGTTCCGACTCAAGTGGAAGTGGTTCCGACTCAAGTGGAAGTTCGGGGTCTGACAGCGACGACAGCGATGACAAAAAAGCACATGAGAACGCATTTTCGAGTGCACTCGTTTCCCAGCAAGGATCGTCGTTCGCTGCTAACAGCGCGTCCGGATCTTCATTTGGAAACAGCTGGGCAGCCGGTTTTGGCGACGATAACTTCCCCCCCAAAGACGATGGCGACGATGGAATGAATCCTGCCGCAGCAGGGGCTTTGGGAGCTGCTGCGGGAGTGGGCGTTGCTGCAGCAGTTGTTGCAGCAACTGCTTCGAGCGACTCTGAGTCAGATTCTGGATCTGAGTCGGGATCTGAGTCTGGCTCTGAGTCTGGCTCTGAGTCTGGCTCTGAATCTGGCTCTGATTCTGAGTCTGGTTCGGACTCTGAGTCTGGTTCCGACTCTGAGTCTGGTTCCGACTCAGACTCAGATTCCGGCTCTGAGTCGGACTCCGGCTCAGACTCAGATTCCGATGCTGGCAAAGAGGCTGCAACTGCGAAGGACGTTCAACCTTTTGGAAGCAGCTGGTCAAATGCCTCCTTCCGAGATAACACGTTTGTCGCAAAAGAAGATGAGGGCATGGAACCTGCGGCCGCGGCTGCCCTAGGTGCAGCTGCTGGAGCTGGAGTTGTAGCCGGTGCTGCTGCCATTAATAACGATGAGAGCAGTGATTCGGGGTCTTCAGGAAGTGAGTCATCTGGCAGTGGATCGTCCAGCAGTGGATCGTCCAGCAGTGGATCAGACT
>JAVCKV010562602.1:0-34408 GCA_032274145.1 Herpochondria borealis | reverse complement strand
CAGATACGACAGATTGCTCCTGGAGCTTCACAACTATCATCATCATCATCTAAAACCTACTCCGTACGGATTACTCCGTACTGTATTTTACAAGTCAAGTCTATCATACAGCAGCAGCATGGCGGAGGAATCAGCAGGAAGCTACGAGGTGTTCAACTACATTACTGATTTCTTGATTTTCTAGGCCATTGGCGTCTGGGACTGGGTGGCCTGCTACAGGAAGCGCGTCGAGGCCTGCATTGCCAAAAGAGTGTCAACGACCGGTATCGGCGTGCGTCGTTCGCAGCAACAAATAGTAGTAGCGATGCGACTTGTACTTGACCAAGCTATGGAGTGCATTACTTGTACGACTTGGACTTTCGATACTAGACTAGCTGGCGATTTCTGTCCATGGACCGTGATCTTGTTTGTGTCGCTTGTGTTTCCTCTGGCCTCTGGTATAAGCGTTTCGAGGAACGCAATGGCTGTATGCTTGCATTAGGAAGTTATCCTGTCGGGCTTGTTGGCACATGTCATCCAAATTTCCAGTCTCAAACAGCTCGTTACAAGTATGTCGTCCATGCCATGACGTGTCGTAAATGGAGCCGTTTTTTTACCCTTTCCGTCCTATGAGTCGGGGAAAGGTCGGACCGACCGTCACGTTGCACTAAGGAATACCGCATTCTCACTGTCCTCGAAACCGCTCGAATCGTTCCGACATGGCGATCCCGTAAAGATGAGATGATCGAATGGTGCACTGTCCATGGCACAGGCGTGTCTGCAAGGTCCAAATTAGTGTAAATGCCCATGTCGACCACCTCTGTCGAGCACGTAGACCAGTCGATTTCCTTTTACGCAGATTGCATTTCCTTTTACGCAGATAGCATTTGCTTAAATGCAGAAAGGTGAGTGCTCATGGAACTCGCCGAACAAGACGGATGGAATGGCGCAGCCGTGTCCGCAAGGCCCAAGTTTCGATTCACGTTTACGCAGAAAGGTTGACCTTTTCTCGAGGAAAGTGAATGAATCCTTGTTGTGTGTAGCTCCATCCAAAGGTCGTAGACCAAGATGGTCGCTTCCAAAGTCTCAAGGGTGTCCATGCGATGACTTTGGCGCTTGAAGTGAAGTGTCTAGTTTCCTTGGTAAGAGCTGACAGTCGACTAGCGATTGCATCTATCCTTCATGATTTCTTCCGTGCTGCCGCCCTTTCTCTACTCTTCTTCATAGCCTTCAATGCACAACCACACCTCCCACTATTACACATTATGCATCCACCGCTCCTTCGTCCAAAAACCCTCCGACCCACACACAACAGCCGGTGAACCTTATGGCTTAGTCCTTGGTATTAGTAGCAGCTGTCTAAATATTAATTTCAGTATATGAATACTCATAGTTGGAAGGCATACTGCATACAAACAGTCAGTAGTAAGGGGGATAATAATTTCTTAGGTATAATCGCTAAATATTGTATAGCTGCTCATCGATGCAGCATGTTAGTATGCCGTATAGTAGATGTCTGCCATATAGCTGCATAATCCGTGTTGGACACCACAGCGGTGGCAACTCGTTTGTTACGCACTGGACAGGCAACGACGTTGTCACCCTCTTCTCCAATCTTTCATACAAGGCAATAACTGGCACAGTACAGGCTGTTTCGACAACTTGATTGGAGTAAGGCGACACAACCGCGGCCCTTCACAGTACGGCAGCAAGCATGTTTGGTGCCCCAGTACCAGCCAGTACGGAACTCACCTCCTACCGGGGCAACACACTCAGCTACAGAGGTGGCAACATGTCTGACAATCAACCTAGATGCCACGTAGAGGCTGGGCCAATGGGCAAGCTGGTAGCTACACAGCACTATACGTACGGGCAGGATGCACCCAGCCCCAAAGTAGCTTCAATTTCAAATGAAGGAATAATACAATACTGCTTATAAGAGTTTTTAGTGATTTTTAGCGGATAGTGGGATGTACTACTCTATTGTGCGAATCTTGGCCTCCTGGGTCATTTCATCTTTGATTGAACATGGCGTAGGCACTGGACGCAACGGAAGACTTGCAGAGCGCTTTATAAAACAGGAGATTTTCGTTGACCAAGAGCAAACTGGGTGCCATAGTGGTTCGAAGAGATAGATAAACAGTTAATGGTGTACTGTGTGGTTGTTTTATGGGCTCGGAGCCTACATGGGATCGTAATTGCATAAAAGCACTATGAATTGTTACCTTACATATTATAGCCCCGATATCATACAGGGAGACGCTCACTGTTAACTCGTTCTTGACCTGCTGAGTCGTTGTCATGCCGTACCCTCAGACGGACAGTTGAACAGCCGCCAGTCCCAAGATGGCAGGAATGCCTTGAGCGTAAAAGATGCGTTTCGAGACTGAATACCATCCATACAATCCTGCGACACTCACGCAGGAGAAAAAGTAAGAGGCAATACGAGACGACCACAGTTCATCGTCCACGAACAGTGACCACACCAACCCGACGGCTAAGAATCCGTTGTAAAGACCTTGGTTGGCAGCCAAGACAGTCGTTTTGGGGAACAAATCCTTGTGGAAGTTGCGAAAGACTTTGGGGCCCTTGGTTTCCCAAGCAAACATCTCCAACCATAGAAAGTAGAAATGTTCACTCGCCACGAGAAGAGTCAAGCTGGTCGATAGAATGGGCATGATGATGCTTTAGTCTAGGGATGTCGCACGAACGAAAAGCACTGATGTGATGATGAGGTTGGTATTATTCGTCCTTGAGGACAGTGAACAGTGATGATGGTGATGGTGTGAGAGGAAGATCCGAAATGAAGAAACAAGATTGATTTGATTCAAGATCTTCTGCAAGCTCAAAATATCCTGATCCCTACTGTAGCAAGAATGAGGAGGAAGATGATGGAAGTGCCAGTATCACAGTAGGATCCTGAAGTGTTCATACGAGGTTCAGCTTGTTGCCTTCCGTGACATTGTATGGTTAGCGGCAGCAGCCTAAAAAGCATGAGCCATGGATACTAGGTAAGGCATGTTCCCATGGTTTGGCAATGTGAACTTAGACGTTGTTGGCCAGGAACTTTCAGATGATCCGACTTTATCCTATCTGTTCGGGCTGTGTCCGGCGGAGATGACGGTTTGCTGCTTCTTTGATATCCCGAGTGAGCATCCGCAGTCTCCCTCGCACCCCAGTCAGTGATCGTCAGTCTCATTACATGGACGCGAACGTGGGCGGCTCGTCGGATACCTTCCGAACGCGTTGCTTACTACACGTGTAGTTGAACCCTTATCGGACGAGTTCAGGGATTGCCTCTCACCATAATTACTGGGCAGGCGTCAAAGGGACACAACATCGTCACATTACGTGCAATCTGTGCTTTACCATACAACAGAACACGCTTAGAATCACAGAAAGGCTAGGTTTTTTTTGTAACATGTAATTTAGACGCTTTTAAAAATCATCTGTTCGTCTGTATTCTCTCTCCTTCTTTCTCTCTCTCTCTTTATGAACACGACGCATGAGTGGCAGGCAGTGCGGTGCTTGTAGCAATGGTACATTGCGCAGCATTGTCAGCCGCGGACCATCCCGAAAGTCCCGCCGGCAGAGGGGTGACGGGTCCTCCCATGACACGTTCATTCTCTGTCAAACCATTGTTCTTCCACATTCGTCCCAAGAAACACGAGTCAATGCAACCAGTGTCATCGTCGATGCGGGAAGAGCAGTGACGCAGACCGTTGTTGTGGTTGAAGGTGTATTCTTGAATGAAGATCTTGTTATCCCCCGACACGAAGAAGTCGATTCGTACGTAGACACCAATCTGACGACTGATATCTTCCGCAATACGAATCAACTCACTGAGGAGGCAAGATGGCTGAATGAGTGGGAGGCGACCACAGAGGTCGTGTCCCTTCATGGGGAAAGGGCGCTTGGCACCCTTATCCATGTCAGTCATGTAGCAGTTGCCTTCTCCTTCTTGACCGAACGGCATGTTAGGAGCGAAGCAACCGTTGCTGTCGAGACGATTCCAGTCAGCATCGACTTCGGCGTAGCAAGCACACTCGGAGTTGCGGTTCAAGACCATGCTCATGGAACCGACAGCTCCGTTGAAGGCGTGGATCTTGTACTCGTTGGGGAGGGCATCGTCGGTGGTGCTTCCCGACACAAACTCCTCAATGAGGACCTTGGTGGGTGGGCTGAGGAGTCCAGCAATACTGGCCTCGACTTGAGCAGCAGTCATACTCTGGATAGGTCTTGACAACTCGGGTCCGCCAAAGCCCGAGGGCAAGACGTAGACGGCAGAGTTGGAGTGGTGATCACCCACGGCGCGCACGACAAAGCTGGTGGCGTTGGGGCCGGCGGCTGGGAAGCATTCAGACAACCAGTTGGATGGGTCTGCGCAACAAAGAATCTTGGGGGCGTGGTAGCCAGAGCTTGCTGTGAAAGCGTAGGCAGCAGCCTTGTCTTGGAGGGTAGGGAACCAGTATCCGAGAGCCTCGGCGGCCTCTGGGGTGTCCCTGACAATATCCTGTCGTGTGCGAATGTAGGTGGGGAAACTCTCATCCATTGGGCAGTGCTCGGGGGAGCGGTATGGGGTGCAAAATGGTTGTGGGTCACCAGCAGTACACGTGTTTCCTTCGATTGGCACGCATGCAGAAGGAATATCGTCACCGGCTCCACACTGGGCAACGTTCATGGTCAGCGTCTTGGTGATGTTGGATCCCAAGTTATCTGACGCAACGAAAACAAGTTGGTAGGTTCCGGATTGGGTCGCAAAGTCAGGAGACCAGTCAATCTTGTAGGTAACAACTTCAGCGCCAGCGAATTCATTTTGATCGGCTTCAGTCTTCACGGCTGTAAGACCGAGGGCTTGCAAGTCGCCGAGATTGGGAGGATCAATAACGGTGATGAACTGGTTCGCCTCGGGTGTGGCGAAGGAAAGCGTCAAATCAACGCGTCCACGGCATGGGACGGTGTACGTGTCATTGAGAGGGAATCCACTGGGGACCGGAGGAATGTTTCCACTTTCCTCACCAGTCTGGAAGCACAAACCTTGGACTGGATCGACTTGGTCAGGGTTTCTCTTGATATTGGCTCCCTGGTAGTCGAGCCAGTCAACTCCATCATTCGCCCCAAAGGGTCCATCGTAAGCATCTCCCTTCTCTCCGAATCGACCGACCTGCACGTAGGAAGTCAAATCAGTAACAGAACTGATACCGACAGTCGCGGCAGGGGCTGGGTTGAAATCAAAAAGTCCCCTCCACCAGTCCATGTCAATGTAGCAAAAACAAACATTGGATGGACCCAGACGGCCCAGAATATCGCCATTCGAGATGACGGCTTGGAATGTGTTTCTCTTGTTCGTAGGGTTTCCTCCATTGGCAAATCCAACATCGTCCCAAACAACAGCAAAGTGATCACCGAAATCCTTCCACCAAATTGACCCACCCAAACCCATATTTGGTCGAACATCAACATCAGACCAGTAAGGTGCCACCATGTCCATCATTGGATTTGGAAAGTTGAGGGCAAAGAAAGGTACAAACGTTGGGGTCGGTCCGAATGTGAGGGCACCATTGGCATCCACCTGGACATACTCGTGAGTGTTGCCATACATCGTGAACGGGAACTCCAGTTTGAAAATGTTGGTTCCATCGTCACCGAAATCAGCTGTAGTCCATCCAGCATCAATACGTTCTTGCGTCGTATCAGGAAGAGGATAACAAGGCTCAAGAAAGTCCGCAGAAGTTCCGTTCGAGATTTCTCCGTCCCTGTCATCGTTAATGCCAAGACCACTGTCCTGCAAGTCCCGCACTTGGAGATTTCTACGACCACTCAACGCTTGGATAACGTGCTGTGGTTTGTACAGAGATGCACGTTGCAAATTGAAGATGAGAAACACCGAATTTGCGGTTCATGGCACAAATTGAGAGATCAAAACTTACCAGTTTGCATTCTTCCCAGGCAGCCATTCCTGCTTCTGTGATATTATTATTATCAGCGTTGGCACAAACGGTATCTTCCATTAGCGCGACAAACTTAGGATAATTAGGATCTGTTTGGTTGACAGACTGTACAAGATAGTTCGAGTCGAGAAGAAGCGAAGGAGGAGAGGAAACACATAAAAGTCAGTATCAGTTTTCAAGCTTTCCGATTCTCGAAGAGACATAAACTCTAATAAGTCTCTGCTCATTACTGCTTCTCGTCGCTACAACACTTACACGTCCTAGTATGGCATTGATATTAGCACCAACTCCGCTCACAAGGAGAAAGAGGGCAAGCACATTCTTCATCATGATGGTTTCAAAGGTAAGAGGGAAAGCGCAATGACTCGAGGATGGAGGGTCTCGAGGTTCTGAACGCTGGGTTTTATGAAACAATAGTGGAGTTCCCTTTTAGCGCCACAAATATTTGCCCTCCAGAACATCATACCAAGCTCTACATACGTGATTCCCTAATCAAAAAAAAGAACCCGGACTCGGGATCGTGGTTTGGGCCTAATATCGGGCCTTGTGCTCAGGCATATCTACGAGTAGTCACTGGTCCGATGACGTTTCTCGGGAACCAAAATTTTAGAAATACTTTATCTTCGTCTCTGTAGATATATGAACTCTGTTCCATGCTTTTGCAAACGCAATTCGTCGGATTTGGCACTACACTTATATCTGATCAAGACAAGTTTTTACTTGGATTGGATCGCGAGTGGTCCAATGGGCAATAGGATGAATCTCACAATCTGTTCGTATCTGTCATACACCCAAGCCATTATGCCAGGCACCAATGCCGCGAGACACATGACCGCCAAATTTGTTTGCATTGTTCCTACGATACTCCGGTTACATTGGACATTGGGGCTATGTAGGGGTCACCATGAGGTCACCGATATAAGTAATTGATCTTACGGTTAATAATTCCATCTACTGAGACGTAATGTCTAGAAGCTCCTCGTGAATGGGCCTTGACCTTGAAACACGCGTCAACAAGACGCCCAAGGAGAGGTGAAGCATGGTTAAAAGCTGCTGGACCTGATGCTGGCAGGACACAACTGTCGTTCATAGTTATTCGTGATTGTGGTCAAGTTCAATTAGGAGTCAGACCCTACATAGATTACGTTCTGGGTTGTAAATGAAATAGCTTGTGAGTGTGGATTGGAGAGTGCATGTGCAAAAAAATGATAGCTATCACCTCCTGTTATCACCTTGCAACCGGGATATGGATACCATTCCAAATTCTCTAGCAACATTCTACTCCGAGTAGTATTTCCAAAAGAGAGCAAGCACGGGATTCATCGACTCGAAAAATTCAACTACGCGTCGTCTATACAGTCCCAACCAAATCCAATTGAACTTGAGTGTGTTTGTTCCCTGGGCTCTCTAGTTGCATTGACTGTCTTGCCAGTTTTATTCGTCATGCAGCATTGGACTAGTGGAGATCCTGGTATTGATTTGCCAAGATTGGGGTTCGTGCATAGTCGTGTCGTGCTTCCAACTACATTTAATCAAGAACATTTAATAGAGGAATAGGTCGTACTCCAGTACATAATAATAACTCCTACACTGGTTTATTATGATGTTGTACATTGCTCGCGAGTGGCGTTTGGGCGACCATCTCGTACTTTCATGCGTTGGCGCCATGAAAGTAATCCAAGGTCCTATTCGTACTTCTGTTATGGCTCTATGGTCCTGTTCGTACCCATTGTTATGGCTCTTGCCTTATTGTACAAGGTGCACCCATTCTAGCAGGGTAGAACCCTGTCGCGGAGCACGTCACGAAGCCTTGTCGCGGCGATAGATCATGGACAAATTGGTTGTAAGCGACCTAACATGATTCCGTTGGCACTTCCAACGTTCTAGCTAGAGGTTGTCATCAAGTCTTCATAGCGCTGTAGATGAGGTTGAAACCTGAGTGTTATGTATACGTACACCAGTAGTGGGCGGGTGTGCGGGAGCCCAGTTGCAAGAGAATGCGTCTTTCGCCAGGGGAACACAACTCCACCAACGCTTTCGGAGATAAATCCAATCACGGAAGCACTCCGATGCGACTTTTACCGGTTAAACAACCCATCCGTTCGTATCGTACGAAACAGCAATTACAGTCTCATCTGCTCATGGTTATAAGCTGGCACACAGTTCCTATTCAATAATCAGGAAGGGAACACGAGGGGTTGTACAGCAGATGCCAACCGCTACAACCGTCAGTCCCAAACCTTTATCATGCTGCCCAACATTTAACCTGCTGGCCCACGACTGGTGGCGATGCTGCACAGCCAATCTCTGCAAGACTCATCTAAGTTATACGAAGCCCTATCCAGATCCAGCACTTGTTCTTGTTCGTAGATAGGTGCTGTCCTGGGCAATGTCGTGACTATGGCCAATCTTGCCAGGCGGTTAGTAACCGCCTCAACCATATTCGTAACGACGTTCCAAACAACATCGCGACGGAAGCTCGCCTGCGTTTTGCCCGTCTGCAAGAAAGCGCGGCCCTCGGTTCTACACAGGTAGACTACGTGTAGTCCTAAACGCAACAGGACCGTAGCAAAAACACCGGCACAGTCTTTTAAGATACAAACTTCTTAGGCGTAGTGGAGTCGGCGTCTTGTACATCGCCGCTGGCTTCTCTCCCAGACACTCCCAAACTTTCCTCGACACTCCCAAGACACTCCTACTGTACCTCTCTCTGAAACCCTTCTTTTTGTTCTGCCTTTCAAAGTAATAGTATGATGCACGAGCGCAACTGCATCCAGTCCAGGCAGGTAGATACTTCGTACTTGCATCCCCTCTAGCTAGAGCTACGCTCTTAGTCTCTCTCTCTATTAGCGAGAGTACTTCGGATTTTGTGTGAGCTGTATTTGGCTAGTACTGTCGCACTCGCTCCCGTACCTGACAAACATGCGAAAACTTAACGGACTACCAGGTGGTAGTGAGACTGCTGTTGCCGCTGCTGCTGCTTCTAGACTACTACATCTCACGAGAGCACCATCGTCAAGAAATCAGGTCGATGATGGCAGAGCCGGAGGAGTGTATGTATCATACCTGCTGCAATGAGGACACTCTAGACTAAAACATCTCACGAGAGCACCATCGTCGAGTTGCCGAGTTAGAAGGTGTTTCAGGTCGATGACGGCAGATCCCGAGTAGTATATGTGTCTGCTGTGCTGAGGACACGCACAGCTTGAAGAGATGCGTACGGCGTTTTTGTGATTGTTTGCTGGACCAAACGACAAAGAGTTGGGATAGCGGAGGGTCTATTAGAGGTGCTGTCGCGCCTCTTCCACAAATCAACAGCAGCCAACCAGGAGCTTGAGATTCCTGGTAATCTGCAATCCTTTCGGTTGCGTCAACACATTGAGAATCAGGAAGATACTTCCCATCAAATCGTTAGACTCCCAGTACAACCCACGCCACAGTCATTAGTGTCAGGCTTAATGCAACGAATTAGAGAAACGAGGCCTAACCAAGGGTTTGAGCAAGCCGTCAGCTACTGGCCCGGAATTGTCGCTCCAAACTTTCTCTCTACTAGAGATCCATAATATCCAGCGCAGCAATAACATCTTGGCCGCAGAGTGCTACTAATATCGCTCAGATTTGTGAGCTTGGTGCAATATCTAGCTAGCAACTTTTTTCTATACAGTTACAACGCATGACTCACAAGTCAGTAATTCATTGGGCATACCAGCTGTGACATAGCTTCCCTGGCCCAAAGTTACAGGTTGTAGCTAGTTGCTAGTTTGGGCTAGAAGCAGAAGAAACGCGCACAACTCGCCGAACGGGACCCACCCGGGTTGTCGGGACTGCATGCTCGCGTCTAACTCATCATGGTGGACTGACTCCCTGACAATGTGGCATCGGTGAGCTTGCGGGGTTTGGGTGGATGGCATGGAGAGCTACGTACCGTCTTGCACGTTGACCAACTCTAGAGTACGTATAGTGTATCCAGCTAGATTCTAAACTCGTTGTCAAATAGCTGTCTGGCTGGGGAGAGTAGTACAGTTGAAGTTGGCTGACGCTAGCTCTAGTATATCCAACTAATCTCTAGTAGCTAGCGGTAGCTAGATTCTAAACTCGAACAGCTGCTAACCTCAGAACCCCGAACCCAAGTACCAGTTAACGTTTGTACGTACGACTGATCGTGAATTTCTGGTTCGTGGAGTGGTTCGTGGTTCGCATCTCTGTGAAATTGGCGGTGGTCATTCGTACTGTTCACAAGAATACACAGTGTGTCCTTTCGTCATTGGCAGATGCCTTGGAATCTTTGTGGTGCTTGCATACCAGGTACCTAGCAGCCAAGTGGTCTTTATAAACATGCAGGAACAATTAAACTAGGTACATGCCATGATAGTCGCTTTCAGCAGCCACCCGTCCGTGCGTGCTGCTGTTCAAAATAATGTGCATGCTGCGAGTATGTATACGTTTTACTCGGCCATCGACAGCATGGTCGTCAAGACTGCAGCCTTGTTGTCAATACCTGCTGCATGCGCCAAGAAATCACCCTTGTGATAGTACCACTCCTTCATGTAGTAGCTTTGTTTCTCAATGTTGGCCTTTTGCCTCTCGTACAGACTCGGTGGGACCGTTTGAATAAACGAGTTGAAGTTGCACTGCCTTGAAACAAGACCGTGGTTCTTAGGATCCATTTGTTTGGTTTGTGCCAAGTAGTCATTGAGGGCACATTGATCTCCTGACTTGACTCGTCCTACACTGTGCACGTGTTTCTTTTGTGAAAACCATCCATCAAGAAACTCCGTGCTCCATGCATTGTTTCGAATCAACCAAGCTCCTGAGTTGTACGTATCGACACGATCTTCATCAGGTGCAACCACAAAGTGTTTCGATTCATCAGCAGGAATGAAGTCTTCGACTCTCATTGCGGAATTCATAATGACAGTATCAGCATCCAACCAAAAGACCCAATCACACTGTTCCTCCTGCATTAACCGCTTCGCAGCCAACGGCTTGCTCCACGCAGGAGGACGAGAGGGGTCTACAATCGCAGATTCATCAAAGAGGTGGTAGCCATGCTTGTCGGCATAGTCTTGCTTGTTCTTCCATGTCAAGTCGAGAATGCCATCATAGTTGCGCCAGCCAAAGTATCGTTGCCGCGTGGAGCGTTTCTTGGTATCAGTCAGGGTAGTCAAACAAATCTTGGGTTGCTTCTTCGTGGTTGCAGCCTTACTATCACCAGCACTAGCCGATGTGAGAGTTGCATATTCAGGAGCAGGGCATGTTCTTGGAATGTGAACAATGGGAGCTGGCCTCCAAATCATGCATCGCCGTGTGAAAATGACGCCTCGATGAAGGACTGCCGACACAATGACCAATGCCAGTGCGAGTTTAGCAGCCGTAATCTTGCGGTACGAAGCGCTAGTAGACTTTTTGCCTACATCATACTCGATCAAAGAGCATTTTTCGGTGTCACTCTCTTGAGAATCATCATCCTCATTGTGACAGCTGCGGTTGCGGACAATCGGTGGCATGGTTAGGGGGGTCTTCTGACTGTTTTTGTGAACGACAACGAGAGGAAACAAACAGCCGATAAAGTTCGATCTTGGATCGATGACGGGTTCTGAAACTAATGTCTAACGCACTCTGGTCGCTCCAACAGAAGGAGCTTTACTTGACGGGATGGCGAAAGCAATATTCGTGGCTGATAATATTCATATTGATACAAAAGCGTAGAGTAATGGGGGAAAACTGACGGATTTTCCGTTCAGATATTTTCTTATCCTATAAGCTCGCTGCTGACGTCATCTTTATTTAGGCCCGATCGATTGGGCGACCTGGACTGGATCAGACAAGCTGACAGATTCAAAGTAAGAAGTGGACGACCCTTTGATTTGTAACACAACTGTGTTCTGTAAGTACTAGCAAGTAGAGAAAAGTTAATGATGGCGACGAGCAATGTAACAGAGCTAGCACCCCGGTTGGTGTAGTGTAGTCTCTTTATAATATCAGCAATGTACACTGATGTCCTATGTGCGTCATCAAACCAGGCAAAAGTTGGCTGGAGGTAGACTCGTTCCGATATTGGACTTTATGTTTGAAGCAGCTAGAGGGCACGTGCCTCCGAGACAGTAGGAGAAGGATTCATCAAGGTGCGCTCAACCGATCCTCACTCTTCCAGAAGCGGGGCACTTAACTCTCTTTCAGCGTCGCAAGAATCTCCGGCATACTCTTTTTCCCCATTACACTGTTGTGATCGGCTCCCTCAATCGCAGTGTACGTGCCCCCAATGGTATCCACCAACTTTTTGCAACTTTCTTCCGACACCAAGTGATCCTTGGTCCCGCAATACACATAGATAGGAAACCATGGAGTCTCTGGCAATTGCAGAGATTCCCCAATCGCGAGCGACACCATGCATCGATTGCCTTCTTGACCTTGTTTACCACTGTACGCTACAATCTGTTTCGTCAATCGAACATTCTCCGACGCCGACGAGACACTTCCCACCATGGAGAGAGTACTCGAGGTCGTGGTGGTGACAAGTCGCGGTATAATAGATTCTTGCAAAAACGTCGGCCACTTGGTTTGTGCAAAAAAGGGCGACAACCAGGGACTCACCAAGGTGGCTCGTGCGACGCGATGGGGAAGAGCCGTCAAACACGCTAATGCATGAGGACCGCCCATGGAATGCGCCAATATCGAAACTTGTGTATGAGGCCCAAAGATGGCAGTACAGAATTCTTCTACATCCACCGGCCAATCGGAAATGGTGCGGTGCTGCCAAGGAGTTGAATCGCCAATGCCAGGATAGTCAATTGCAAGCATTCGTAAGTTGAGTTTCAAAGCTTCTTCATGAAAGAGAACAACCCCGAGCGATGATGCCATGAGTCCCATGTGAAACAGCACGGGATCGCCATTGGGATCACCTGATTCCGAGTAGGATAATGTGCGACCATTCCGAAGAACAAGCCTTTGTCGCATCTTGCTGTCATCATTGATCAATTCTTCAATGCTAGATGCTGCAGCATTGCTGCTGCTTCTATTGTTGCTGCGTATTTGAGCGACGGCTATTGGCATGGTGGTCTCTCTTGCTCTGGGGACTGAATGAGAAGGAGGGCGTAAACTGCGAATGAGAACTAACTGTGATAGATTCGATCTTGTCCAAACAGGAACCTCTTCTCCAAAACCGTTCTGATGTATGTGATCTATATCATGAAGGCAACGTCAACCGCCGCAACGGTTGTTGTATCGTTGGTATGGACGAAATACGACCTGGTTCGGGAACCAATCAACGGCCGTTTGCGCACATTATGACGCGCACGAAGGTAAGACTGTCTGTACCTCACACGAGTAGATAGACGATCATCTATCAAACAATGATGGAAGCGCTGAATACTGAGGTAGATCACTGAAGGCAAGATTGTTGGTGGAAATATTTCAGTCAAGTAGTAGAATGATGGTAGTAGCTAGGAACAGAGGGACTGATGGCAGCGCGGGCCACAAAGGTGGCGTGACACCGCTGCCTGCAGGAGAAGCACTTCAAAGCCTATCCAAGGCAACGAAGGGGTGAGACTGGACGGGAGTCGTTGTGGTAGATCCAGAGCGCGATTGCGTAGAATCGACACGAAGCAGATGTGATAGGCACGCCTTCGTGGAAAGCTACTAGACTACTCTATGTTCTTGGACTACTCTAGCTTCTTCTTCAACAAGAACCCGGCTTGCCTTGGGTTGAGCACGTTGCTAAATTGTAATCATCATGTACTATTATTTGTTACAGGCGAAAATATAATGTCGTTTGTACTTCCACGTCAATATGATGGGGTAGAGGGGTAGTAGTGTGAGTGCTTGATCGGGCCCCTGGGATTTGGCTAATCTCATGGGGTGGGGACACAGTAGCCAGTCACAGCGTCGTAGGTTACCCCGTTGCCGTCGCAACAGTTTGCTTCGCAACACAAACGACGTACACAGCCTAGCACGTAGCCAGGAGAATTGAAGCCAACCCAACCCGTAGAGGTCGGATCAACGCGACAAAAGGGTGCGATCCAAGTTGTGCCTGCACCGCAGCAGTCGTCCTCGCAACAGTCTGGTTCAAGTGGACATTCTTGAGTAGGAGGAACAGTGCTGCACGATTCGACGACAATGTTTAGTGTCTTGGTGATCGATGCCGGAGCTGTGAAGTCATCTGTCGCCACGAAAGTCAGGCTGTATTCGCCAGCAGTTTGGGGTTGCCACTGGAGAGAAATCATGATTGATTCCGCGCCACCAATGCTGGACACGGTATAATCCAAACCCTGAAGCTCGGCCAGATTAGTTGGATCGGTGACTGTAATCATCTGATCGACTTCAGGAGTCGCAAACGTCAAGTTCAGTTCCAGACTACCACCGCAAGGCACGTTGTACACATCGTTCTCGGGGAAGCCAGTTGCTACCGGAGGGACGTTACTAGAATCCCTGACATCAAAACATAGACCCTGAATCGGTGGGTCCTGAATGGATGATCCTTGGAAGTCGAGCCAATCGATACCATCTCGAGCACCACCAGGACCATCGTAGTCAGTGCCATCACCCTGAAAGCGTCCAATTTGGACGTATTCACGTGAAGCACCATTGTTGATACCAACGTTGGCAGGACGTGCAGCGAAGCTAGAACCAGACCACCAATCCATGTCAACGTAGCAAAAGCACACATTGTCTGTCGCCGCAGTACCATCCGAAATAACCACCTGAAAGGTGTTGCGTCGACTGGAAGCAGGCCCATCTGGATCGACGAATCTTCCAGCACGATCCCAAACTACAGCTAAGTGGCCAGGGAACTGCTTGTACCACACGCTGCCACCGCCAAATCTAACATCGACATCGGACCAAAAGGGTGCCACAAGATTAATGTCAACGGGGAATGAACGCGCTGCAAAGAGAAAGTTAGGTGCTTGACCAAAGGATAGAAAACCGTTCACGTGGGCCGTGAGTCTGTTCCATGTGGTTCCATAGAGAGAAAAGTCGAAATCAAGATCAATGGTGGCATCTCCATCGTCGCCGTTGATATCGTCGTCACCAATTGGAAGCCAGCCATCGCTGGCGGGATCCGCAGGTAGTGAATAGCAGGGAGCTATGAAATCAGCTGCGGTACCGTTGTGGCCAGCAGGATACGGGACTGTGGGGCTAGCTGCTTGCAGCATGCGCCGTTTTGCAAGTACAAGTTTCTATAGGTTGAAGCATCCGCATAATGTGGCAGAAGATGCCAGTGCGATAAAAGAGAAATCAGATTAGTTTGCTTTCGCCGGTGTGACATGGTACATGTAGAAGAATCAATTCCAGGTCGTGAAACTGAAGTACGTACCGCTTTGCAGGCCATCACCTCTTCCATGGATAGACCCTGGAACTGATCAAAAAACTTCATGAAAGTCTTTTCATCTTCTCGATCATTGATCATGTCTTCCATCATAACATCATCATCCGGTAGTGGCTGTTTCGAGGAGCTATCATGGTGAGAAAAGATCAAAATAGATTCGTTACGAGTATCGCTTATTCTGTACAAGATCACACCATCACAACACCTCGTACAAGCTCCATAGTGTTTGTTATCCTTCTCCCTTCACTCTCTCGTGTACTTACACATTCTGCAGCCGTTGCGGTGTAGTGAGAAACCTGCAATGCAAGCAGCAAGACTGAAACAAACGCTCTCATGGTTGATGATATTTCGTCGAGATGATGGCAAAATAGGAAAAATGATCCTCAGTGACCAAGATCTTGGTCAAAAATGTCATACCTGGGAGATGGTTGGAATGGAAGTATAAAACAGTTCTGTCTTGACATTTTTGCTCCAGCTAGTGATTAAATATATCCAAAATACAACACCCCTCAAGTACTGCCACTGAGTAATTCTCTAAACATTTAACCCCACACATACAATTGCTATTTAACCTGGTACTTGGGAGATTTATGCCGAAATAGCCTTCCCCGAACAACGACATCAATTTTAAGTGCATTTTATCTACTCAGAGTCTCATTGATGTCTCCAGAACTCCGAAAGACAATCTCATTCCCAAGTTGGTCTTACGTCTTTGATACTCGCTGGTACGCGAAGACAACTGGAAGGATTTTGGACAAAAATCACCTCGTCTTTTCTTGTGTGTATGTAGAGCAATTTTGGATGGCGAACTCGGTCGAGCTCGCGAGAACTTTTTGACACGAACGCGAGTACCGATTATCCGATGAGGCACTCTGGAGGTATCGGGCTCACAAAATCAATCGAAATCTAAAGCAAACAGAAGCATGGTTCATATTTTTGTTAGAAAAACAAGCAGAACATGCCAATTCCAACTACATAGGGAACAGGTTAACTCAGTACTCAGACTTCTCTTGACACTCAAAGATCAAGTCCAGTAAGAACGTTGGCTCCATCCCAGATGAAAGTGACAATATGGTTAGAGCAGTCTGCTCCATGACAATATGGTTGGAGCAGTCGCGTCTGATCGAGACTGTTCCGGCATGAAACGAAGAAAAGAAGTATTTTGTCATGTTGATTGAAGAGGGCGGTCCTCCCTTCCCCAAGAAGCTGATCGTGGCCTGACGTGTGCGGGAAGAGCAGGCGGGTGATGTCAAAGTCCACTCCTTGTGGACGCTATTGTAGAGATAAGCGTTCGAAACTTCCATTCTTCTTTCTGATGCCGTTGATGTGAATGACGCTATCCACGCAATTTGGGCACTTGCTGGATGAGATTTCTGCCCTGAAACAAGAGTAGTGACTTATCGCACCATGTCTGTTGTGTGCGAGGAGAGAACCAGCAGCAGGCGGCACTTTGTGAGATGCACGAAAACGGCTGAAGGTCAACTTGTGTCAAGTCCTAGTGGCACTAGTAGAGTTACTTACTTTCTTTTATAGGCAGATGCATGGAAGTTTTGACGATCTGTCTTTTGGTAACTTCTAAATGTTCCTACACATGCCCTGAACGGTAACGGCGTCGTCTCCCATGCTTCGTTTAGTCTGTTGCAAAGGCAAGTTTTGAGGCACTCCTGTAGTCGTGCCGTTTCATGTTGACTCGACGCACTCCACACATGAGTAGCACATGTATCCAATATGCAGCCACCGCCACTCTTTCAAATAACAGCCCCAACTGTAGCCTGCTCTCTAGAGAGGTACGGGCAAATGTGGCATCGTACTCACAATTTGACGCTACAAGTCAAAGTGCCATTTCAGTTGGTTGGCGACGTCCTCGCCGTCGCTCAACAGACAGTTCTTTGCAAGCAGATGACGGTTGCACCCCCTAATAGACGTAATTATTAGACTCGCCGGACTATCGAAGTTGTGGCACAGCGGTCAGTATTCGCCTTGACCAAGTCACAAACGAAAGAACAAGATCATAGTGGTGTTCCCGAAACTTCTCTCTTCTATCGTAGGTCTACCTACTGCGAAAGACCTTTTTCTGATGCGGACGCGCTCGGTTTGTATCATCGGCTGCTTATAATTCTACGCTGGCTGGACCAACGTTTTGAGAAGGGGTGGTGAAGCTGGTGGTGACTGACTTGGTGACCAAACTGTCTCAAAGTCACAACCAAAAGGAGAAGTACGATCAGTGTTTACAATTTAACCTATGTTACGATCAATGCGTTGTCCCGCCAATTTAGGCGTCTCCGGGATATAGAGTGTTCGTGTTGAAGGTTTGTAAAAGATAAATTGTATGTGTATGTGTTGGGTTATATCTTTCAAAGCCGGCCTTCTCAGCGACAAAATGTAGCACTTTGATACATTTATTCACTAGACAACGCATACGTAACGGACACATTTGTTGCAAACTGATATTTAGCAAGCTCGCGCTATGACATTTTTTGTAACATGTAAGGACGTACGATCATTTTAGAATCACTGACCAAATTTAAACGATCACGATGAAAGACTTTGTTTGGTTCATCTTGTTTGCAGTACAGGTGTCTCATCATGTAGCAACGGCTGCAGAATGTGTAAGTATGGGATAAGTGGAAGGAGAAGGATGCCAAGCACCATGGAGCTTGTACGAACCGTTTGCGATGTTGTAGTCTCTAGTACTCAACACGCGATACTCGTAACGACTCTATTTTGCACTTTCTCACCATCATACTGTATTTTCGAAATGTAGCCGGTGATGGATGATGTTAGTATGATTGACGACATGGTCAATGATCGCGAAGATGAAGAGACATTCCTCAAGTTCTTTCGTCTATTCGAGGGCTTATCCGTGGAAGAAGTTGCAGCCTGCAAGGAGGTACGTATGTCAGGTTCACAGCTGCGTGTATCAGGATTCTATCACAGCACACTATAGGCAATGACAACCGATGAAAATGGACTAACATGCTGTTCTCGTGTATCACTCCGATTTAGGGTCTTGTACGAGCAAAAGTCAATCAGCGCAAGCTGCAGGCATCTAGCCCCACTTTCTCCTACCCTGCTGGCCATAACGGTACGGCAGCTGATTTCCTGGCTCCTTGTTACTCGCTACCTGCGAACCCCGCTAGTGAAGGCTGGCTTCCAATCGGTGACGATGATGTCAATGGCGACGATGGAGATGCCACCATTGATCTTGATTTCGACTTTTCTCTCTATGGCACAACATGGAACAGACTCACAGCCCACGTGAACGGTTTTCTATCCTTTGGTCAAGCACCTAACTTTCTCTTTGCAGCGCGTCAATTCCCCGTTGACATTAATCTTGTGGCACCGTTTTGGTCCGATGTAGATGTTCGATTTGGCGGTGGCAGTGTGTGGTACAAGAAGTTTCCTGACCACTTGGCTGTCGTCTGGGATCGTGCTGGAAGATTTGTCGATCTAGATGGGCCTGCGTCCGATCGACGCAACACCTTTCAGGTGGTTATTTCCAGTGGTACTGCTACGTCCGAGAATGTATGCTTTTGCTACGTTGACATGGATTGGTGGTCCGGCGCTACCTTTCCCGCGCGGCCTGCCAACGTTGGCATCAACAACGGTGCCACCCGTGAGTATGTCCAAATTGGACGCTTTCAGGGTGATGGCACTGCCTACGACGGCCCCGGTGGTGATCGAGATGGTATCGACTGGCTCGACTTCCAAGGATCGTCCATTATGGACCCACCGATTCAGGGACTGTGTTTTGATGTCAGGGAGTCTAGCAACATTCCTCCCGTTGCAACCGGTTTCCCTGAGAATGATGTGTACACCGTAACTTGCGACGGCAGACTGGAACTTGAGCTGACGTTTGCGACTCCTGAAGTTGATCAGAAGATTACGGTCACCGATCCAAGCAATCTAGCTGAGCTGCAAGGTTTGGAGTACGATGTGTCAAGCACAGGTGGCGCGGAATCAGTTATGGTATCTCTTAAGTGGCAACCACAAACGGCTGGCGAATACAGCTTGACGTTTGTTGCGACCGATGACTATACGTCGCCTGCATCCATCACCAAAACTCTCAGGGTTGTCGTCGCAACTTGTGCTGGACCTGCGCCTGCCGACGAGCTCCCCAAGGAGTGTGCTCCACTGCCTGCGACGTCGTGCCCAGCTGGTGGTCCTCAGCCCTACTGCACTCCGCATCGGTCTCCTGAGCACTGTCCAATGGACGAGTCGTTCACATCCTATCTTCGAGATCGCAATCAGATTATCAAATCTGATTCAGACCTACTACCTGGGTATTGGTTCCATTATCTTCAAGACAAGGTGGCCAGTTATGCCTTCTCAACGGCAGCTGGATATAACGCTCCAAAACTGTATTGCTGCACTGACTCGGTTGATACCTTTCTGGACACATGCTTTCCGCCAGGTGACAGCAGTAACCCAGAATCTTTCGTCATTCGAGTGGTTGGTGATCACCATTCAAGCTCTGCCGTTTACGTCTTACCAAGCGGGTTTGATGGCCCCGAACTATCACGACCCCTGGCGCTCATGACGGCCAATCAAGTTGTAGCCAACATAAAATCCTTGGAAAGTCCCGTAAAGAAAATCTTGGTGGAAGAGTTCATTTCAGGATCAGCGACCACCGCGACCCTGCCCAACGAGTACAAGGTGCATGCATTCAACGGTGAGATAGGTGCGATCTCTCTGATTCTCAACCGCGGCTCCGATTGCGGGTGCTACGCCGAAGTTGATCAAGATTGGAAGCGACTGGATACATTTGGCTGTTTTCTGCCAGGCATGCCGTTTGGTAAAGAGTACGGTGGTGGTGAGTATGGTCTGGGAGGTGCCACCGGAAGTGGACTTGGGCGCGATCTCTGCTATGACATTGATTTTGAGGCTGGCTCCAAGAATCCATTCCCGATGAAGGGTTTCGACTTGTGTGGTCAACTGCCACCATTGGAGCCGACATGTGTTGCACAAGATCTGTTGAGCATTGCACAGGAGCTTTCGAAACTCGTTGGAGTAGCGGTGCGCATTGACTTTTTCATTGGCCCCAACAATGAAGTCTACATTCAAGAATACACATTCAATCACAATGGTGGATTGCGCCACTGTGCCGCTCGGCAAAGAGATGATGGCTGCGTTGATTCGTGCTTTCTGGGGAGGATGTGGAAGCGAAACGGGGCGGGAGGCGGCGACGCTCTCGTGGCCGGTGGTCCTGTCACTGCATTGCCTTCCCTCTTCACCAACTGGGGCAGTCAGACGGCAGCTGGTCAGTGCGCGACTGCGCAAGCTGCCACCAGTAGTTCACCACGGACATCGTCATGCTAGTAGACGTGCGGACATTCTGGGTAACACTTTAAGGGTTATATGCATGTATTCTACTTGAACCTTCCAGTACACTAGCCTACATTCAACATCACGAAGTTGTCAAATTCTTCTGCACTGTGGCTTCGTTTATAACAGTTGTTACCTGCCGGTGTTCGGCAACCCGCTCCCTGATCATACACAATAGGGTGCGCTAAAGAATGAACATCAGTCTCTCCCACAATATACGAAACATACGCCATCATTTGGCGAAGCTGGAACTGCCAAAGGGGCAACGACGCGGAAAATAGGTTTCTTCCTTGTTAGAAGAGGGGTCTCGCCGTCCCCGTCGTGCTCCTCCAGGAGATATCTCGCAACGGCGGCGTGTCCTTCACCCAATGCTGTCAAATGCACTAAAGGCACAGTTTTGTCTCCGAGCCAATCGCTTCCTCCGTCATCCCATCACCGCCGTTCATGATGGCAATATAAATGAGCAGCACCTGGAAATGATGACCATCACCTGCAACAAAGCAATATGGATTGAGGCCTTCCTCAGTGGAAGTACTATCGTTAAGATCAGCACCGTCTACCAGATACTTCAGAATCTACACATTGCCTCCTTGAACTGTGTGGAGAAGTGAAGTCCAGCCACCGTCGTCAGCTGCGTTGGCTTCTTGGCCCTCTTCTCTTAGTTCCCTTTGGACTGTGCGCAGATCACCCTCTACACAAGCCCCTTGAATCGTGACTGTGGTACTTGGTTGTTCATCGTCGACTTCGTGTTCATCTGTCATCGCGTGGGTGTTTCGTGGTAACAATAGTCATGCCAACTGCTGCTCGGTTTGGTTTGGTTTTGCCCGCCTTGTCAGGGCGACGCCAGCCTAAAATATTTCCCGTCTTCGTTGCAACAAATAGTCATGCCAAGAACCCTTTACTTGGGACACCCCGTTAAACGGTACTGTATACGTGGAATATGGTATGTATTTCGCGTAGCCAGTCCCGTTTAACGGGGTGTCCCTCTGTAATTGATTTTTTTGCCCTCTGGGTATTTATGCTCCAAACGGCTAAAAATGTCTAAAGAAGCCCAAATATGCGATCATATTTTTTAGATGCGACTAACAGATCCATCAGATTGATGTTGATGAAGTCTCTACTCGTACAGTACACTCGTATCACAATCTGACAAACCGCACAAGGACAATCTATAAATTACAGGCTCAATCGTCATCGTTTACTATGAGCAACACACTGCAGAAGCGAAAGACCGGTCTCAAGGATAAGGCAGAGAAGAACGACAGTGATGATGTTTTCAACGCAACGCTCGTTACGGATTCGGGCGCTAAGCTTTTCGTGCACCTCGACGAACTGGTATCAGGTCTACATGAGACTCACGCATGGTTGTTCACGTTGAAGAGCTCTGATAAAGATGGCTACTCCAAGGTGGACAGAGCAGTGTGTGCTATGAACAGACTCTTGAAGGAAAAGAGCAGGGTTTCTGAAGTGCTTCTTGCTCCCTACACAGAGCTTTTTGCCCAGTCTGACAATTACGACGATGTTGCTAAAACAAACAAGCATAAGCTCGAAGACGTTTGGAAAGTCATTGAATCCCTTTCTGCTCTTGTCATTCATCCTCACATCATGGCCAAAATGGCGGAGTACGGCAAGTTCAAGGTCAAGAAAACAAAGAAGCAGCTGCAAAACAACCTTCTCTTTACATTTGCGTTGCGCAACATCTTGAGTAAGGTGGCGTTTCACACTGTGGTGAGCAAGACTGTTTTTGATGTGCTGCGTGGTACTGTCAAGAGTAAGACTAAGGAAAGCAATGGGGCGGAATATTCGTGGACAAAGAAGGATGAAAAGTTACCCTGGACTGAAATGGTTGCCTTCGTGGGGTTCAACCGGCTCATGAGCCCCAACAACAAGGCCGGCGTTTCTATCAGCTCTGATATCGACTTCAATCTCATCCTAGATCCCGAGCTTGTGCAGTTCAAGGGGAAAGTCTCAATGAAGAAGCTAAATGAGATCGTGAACAAAGCGATGAAGAAGAAGCTAGGTGACGACTTTGACAAGGCACGTCTCACACTTGAGGTAGAGAGTTTTACAACCGATGATCTCGACCATATCAAGAACCTTATGGAAACAAATGAAGCCTCTCGGAACTTTTATGCTTCAATGAAGAATAATCACATTCTTGTTGCTGGGTCCAAGAATGGCACCTACAAGAAGTTCAAGACACTCCTTGACGAAGTCACCAGCGAAAAGTCATTTCTCGTTGCCAAGAGAACACACAATCAATACCTTGCGGACAGCGCCAAGGGATCCATCTTGGCTGTCAAGCATCTCGACAAGCTCACGATCGTTCTCGAAGCATGCAAGCAATTCATCAAGTTTGGCAACCTTGACAAAGCTACATGCACATATTTCAAGGAAAATGTGGCAGGATTCCCCAAAGATGGCAGCAACAAGGAGCAGAATGAGTGGCTCGTTGGAAGCATGGGCTTCTATGCCGTAGTCCGAGATGAAAAGCTTGTGAAGTTGCTTGCAGGGAAAGATGAGGTGAAGAAAGCGTTGGAAGATGTCAGTAAGCTCTTTCCCAGCATTAAAAAGGATGATCACGTGGAACTCCTTCACAGAGTCGCGAAAATCTTGAAAGGGATTTCTGCCGGCTTCTATAGTCCACGGTCGGGCCCTCTCGACTTTCAGCAGATTGGAAGTAAGCTTGCCAAAGACACCGCGTGGCGATTCAACATCAAGTATTGTGGATGCCGTCTCAGTGACTTCATGGACGCTGTCCCGCTGGAGGAGTTTAAGGAATGGGACACGTCCGAGACAGCTGAGGCCACCTACAAGTCCGCGCAGGAGCTTGCGGTTGCCATCAACAAGTTGTCACTAACTCTTCAAACCGCCATCTACTTGGCCGCAACTCACCGTCTGCAGCCTGTCAAGGGGAAGAAGGTGGCAAAGGCGGCCAAGCATGCCACCATTGATACCTTGTATGCAACTATCACCAAGGAGAGCTTTGTTGAGATCGTGGTATTGAATGCAGGAATGATCTCGGGAAAGAACAGCAGTGGAATTGATATTCGCGACGCAATCCTCGAACTCGTAGCTCTCTTGCAGGAACAAAGCAAGAGAGACCTTTCCACGCGAAGCCTTGTGCATCGTGTTGTTGGCTCGGGGTTGAATGTGGTTGCCGGTATTGAAGCACTCGCCTCGAAAGACAAGGGCATCGTGACAGATCCTTCCAAAGATGGGTTTGAATTCTTCCAGGCCATCTTTAATCTTGCTTTCGCTACCTCGAAGTCTCTTGTTCCCGCCAAGAAAGAGAAGAAGAAAACTACGAAGAAGTAAGCGGCAGGGCTTGACACACCACGAAAATGTACACGGTGCACCTTGATTTATTATTCTCGGCCTGAGAAGACCTTTGCATTTCAGGCACAATAGATAACACACAAATATATCACATAGAAGAGTGAAAAGATGCGTCAGTTAACTTTGTTTTCCCGTTCAGCAGCGCTGATGTGTAGCACGAGAATTCGGATGTAGACTTTTTGTGGCGGATCTACAATCCAAGCGGTGGTTCCAGCCACACCCTCATATCTAGTCGTGTGCGGGTGAGGAATCCAGATATGATGGGTCGCCGAGTACCAACTGCTCACTAACGAACAACGTGAGCACGACCACGCGTCGATCTTACTTTCGATCGAGCCATCCGAGGCGTCGGTCCCCTTGTATACAAGCGCGCTCATACTGGAAATGACGTTTCATAGTGATTGCGAGCCCAAATGCTCCTGTTCAGAAACGACCCGCGAGACTTCAACAACCTGTCGAGCATTTGGCTTAGGCAAGATATGCTGGTGCTTCCTTCATGTACAGTGACTTCTTCGCAGATGACACGTCACTTTCATAGGAGCGGACCAACGATCCTTGCCAGTTGTTCAAGCTCTTGCATTGTATTTCGCCAACCTGCGATAGCAGCCGCCTTGGAATTTGGGTGGTAACGCGATTGTCGCGGGGTGGTCGAGGTGGTCGAGGTGGCTGGCACATTGACGCACTAGACATGCGAATTGAAGTTGCTTGACTTCTATGAGAAGCATTCATTCCGGACAGTCACCGAGACACTAGGGGCTTCCAAGTTCCCAGTATGAAATTAGGAACAGTCTTGCCGCAGCACAGGCAGACGCTCTCCGAAAAAGTCATTCTAAAAGTCATTCTAAAAATTTCAATTCTTGGATGGAATATCTCAGAAAGTGAGAAAATGACTAAGAGCCATATTCCAGCGACAGACGTCAGCTCCTTCTGAGACAATGAGTCGAACAGGCAATGTTAAGGTCGCCTTTCGACTTCGACCTTTCTCCAAGACTACAGAGAAAGACTATGGCTGTGTTCAAGTCGATAGAGAACGGGGGGAGGTATCGGTTCGAAACACCGATGGAACTCATCATTTCATCGTGGATCAGGTGGGTTTCGAGGATGTCCGATAATATTGCCCTTTTCCTAGCTGGGATTGTCGTAGCGTCCTTTCTTTGTCAGTTGGGGTGTTTTTCAATATTACAAAACGTCTTCATCGCGGTCAAGTTGTCTTTTCTTCGTCATAGAGGTTCTGGAAGACTCTCTCGGTAAATGGAATCTGCCGCTCACCATGTGGGAGGCCATGACGCCGTTTCTCGTTAGCCCTGCACTTGTTTGCCTTCAACAACTCCATGAATCATGCCTGTCATAATGTGCTAACGATTGATACCTTTCTCATGCCAGGTATATGACGACAACGAGAGTCAAAGCCATGTTTACAAAGAGTCCGCATCCTCGTTTGTGTCGGACTTCATTGCCGGTCGGAATTGTTGTTTGTTAGCCTACGGAGAGCTGGGGAGCGGGAAAACGCACACCATGTTAGGGGAAAATCTGGCAGACCCGCCAGATATACCAGATGACCGAAGTGGGGTGAGTTCGCTCGGGAGCGCTGGTGTCAGTCGATTTGCAGGAAAGAGTGGAAAGGCTGGAAAGGCGCTTCCACCTCCGGAACAAATAATGGCACGGCGGGGCGTCAGACATGCTCCCCATCGGAAAGCCTTTGATGAAGAGAAGTCAGTAGGAGCCATGGGGGACAATGCGCCACTGCATATAATAACGGAAGACTCAGGAATAGTACCACGTGCTGTGAAAAATATCTTTGACGTCCTTCGAAAGAGAAGGCGGAAGCATGGCGATGCAAACGACGACCCGAAACTGAGCTTCTCCTATGTCGAGATTTATAATGAACGGATCATAGATCTACTGGATCTCGAAGGTCCTGATAACGCTGGGGATGATCACTCCTTGTCGATCCGGAGCAATCCTGATCAAGGAGTGTACGTAGAAGATGCGATTGAGATTGAGTGTCGCGACGAAGAGGACGTATCTGCTGCTTTGGAAGTTGCGTATGCTGTTCGAGAGAAGCGTTTTCAAAACACGGGAATTGGTGAGTTTAGCTTGTTGAGTTTTGTTCGAACATGACTTCACACTTACAATTTTGCAAAAGATAATTCGAAAGCACATACGGTGCTGATATTGAAACTAGAGCGGTACAGTAAATCACGTGGGAAACGGTCTACCTCTAATCTTTTTCTTGTGGACTTGGCAAATTCCGGCTTGGTACGAAGGCCACCTCCTGGTGCAAATGATCGAGCGGTGGCGGAGGCACGAAGTGTCAAAAGATCCCTTGGAGCGCTTCGAAAATGCATTCGTTCCTTGGCGCTGCAGCAAAGGTCGCCGGCGCCACCGTTTGGAGAGTCGGTGTTGACAAAGCTTTTGCATAATTCGTTGACCAGAGGTTCAGGTATTCATATTCTTGTGACTGGGAATCCCGTGTTTCGTAGCGTTCAGGAAACCTTGTCGGCCCTTCGATTTGGCACCTACGTTGCAGGACAGAAGAGCGAAGAAGTTGACGAGTCTGATCGATATTCTTCAGCGGCACGGCGCTCTTCAGGTGAAAAGAGTGCACCTCGAATCAAGACAGGACATCATCAAAACGGGGTTCGCGCGCCTGAAAGCATGGGTGTGATACCAGAAGCATCTGGTCATGGCAAACCGGATACATCGTATGAAGAGCTTGAAACAGCTGGGGAAATACTGCGAAAATTACCCCCCTCAGCCAACCGAAACGAGAACGGAAAACACCATCCGAATGGAAATGGTGTCGCTGGCGACAAGGAATTGTCTCAGGTTTCAAATCTCTTGGATATCGCAGCAAAGAAAATGGAAGCAGATCTGACCGACGCCCAGGAAGAGCTCAAAGGTTCGGGCGATGAGCAGTCTGTAACCGCAGCGGAAATGGAAAAACAGCTTCTGGCGGTGACGAAGGAGCTTGAGACTATGAAGTACGACGGTCACCTTGCCGTGCAAATTCAGAATGATTTGCTAGCCGCGCAGGAGGAACTCAAGCGACTCACGATGGCTGAGTCAGAGACATCTCCAACTCCAACCGAGCCAGCAAGAAGAGCTAGTTCCAACCTAGCTATGCATCTTGAAAAGGAAAAGGAGGTTGCTCTCAGGGGTGGGTCAGCAGGCCGCGAAGAGCAGCGGGTTTACATGAATGGACAAAGGTCCCACTCTTCAGCGCCGGGCAACGATGTGGAAAAGATGCGTGCCGAACTTCAAGACATGAGGAGATCAAACGAGTTGTTAACTCGGCAACATGCTGCAAAGTCACAGGAATTAGCAACGGCTCGGCAAGAAATAGAAGGTATGAAAAGAATCCACATAGATTGCAGTAAGTGCGTTCGGACCTTGTCTCACACAGTGTATTTTGTCCAGCCCTGAAAGCAGAGAAAAAAGGAGAAACCACGGAAGTAGACGAATTTCCGCAAATAATCGATCCGATGAATTTCAGTGCAGTCAGCAATAAGATTCCAAATGACGACGAGCTTGCAATTGTGAAAAAGAAAACTGATGACTGGGATGAAAAGCGAGTTGAAGTGGGGCCAGAACCTGTCTGTGTGTGCCTCCGATTGCGCCCGATGACGAAGCTTGAACGAAATAGGCGCAGTCGCAGTTGTATCGAAGTTCACGAGGGCGGAAGAGAGTTCACAGTAGACTCGCCGCTGGATGGAGAGTACGATTTCTGTTTTGACAATGTGTTCGATATTGAGAGTACACAAGAAGATGTCTACGAAACGGTCGGCGCCCCGATTGTCGACCAACTGCTAGGTGGTATTAATTGTGCTGTGATGGTCTATGGTTTGACGGGAAGTGGCAAATCCCATACGCTGGCTGGAAAACTGCCCGAAATGCGAGACGAGCACGATGATGATAGCTCCGACGACGACGACAGCGCTGGTACTGAACGTACCCCGACTGAGCAGGATGCTGGTTTCTCGCCTCGCCTTGTGGCTGATCTGTTCCGAGGGATGAAGGACTCTCCAAGCTCAGTGGAGTATCGAATAACATGTTCTTATGTTTGTATCTACCTTGAGAAGCTGTTTGACTTGCTTGACCCACGTTTCGACAAATGTTTGATCGTTCGAGACACAACCAATGGAATTAAGATTGAGGGCGCTGTGGAAGCTTTTTGCTTCGACGAGGAGGATATCATTCACCTTATCCGACGTGGTGCTGCGTGTCGAAAGCTGATTGGGAACAAGCTCACAATGGATCACAATCGGTCACACTCCCTCCTCATTCTCAATATCGAGCAAACTCACATTCATTCTGGGAGAGTCCGCCGGTCTTATCTGAAACTAGTCGAGCTGGCTGGTTTCGAGGTCACTTCGAAAGCGAAGGGACAGTCAATGCAAGAAACCAAGATCATACACAAATCCTTCTCAGCCTTGGGAAATGTCATCAAGTCACTAACCGAAGGAAGTCCTTTCGCTCCGTATCGTGAATCCAAACTGACAAGCCTTCTGAAGGAAGCTCTGGGAGGCAATTGCAAGACGACGCTTTTCATCACGGCATCTCCGAGCTCCTATCACATATCAGAAACCATCAACTCCATTCGTCTTGGTCAACGTGTTCGTCGGGTCACGAACAAACCTCGAGTGAACATTGATGCCAGCGATGAGGATTATCGCACCTGGTTGCTCGAAACCGAGGGAAAGCTTGGGGAACTTGCAAGCCTGGTGCAACAGCTGGCGAAGGAATTCGTGCAAGCCAGTGAGAAAGACGCATCTGTTCAGAGCAGTTTCTCGGAGTCAATTTGGGTGTCAATTCAAGCTATCGCAAATGACGAGGAATCAAAAGCTAACCCCTGCCGAAGAGCATTGATCATGGATGGTGAAGAATTTCTTGACGAAGGCCAGCAAAAATGGCGAGCCCTAACCATTGAATTAGCGAGGAGACTGCCATCTGAAAGGCTCGAAGAAATCAGAGCGGAGCGCAATCGTGCACAAAGTATATTGAGCGACATTCAAAGCGAATCGGTTGTACTTCGTCGTCAGAACGAGCTTCTCGTGCTGGAAAAGCGAAAGAAGGAAGAGGAACTCGCATCGGCTTATCGCGAGAATCGAAAGATGACCATGGAGAACTCTGAGATTACACACAAGCTGACGCTAGCAGAGAACAGGGCAAAAGAAGCTGTGATTTTTCTTCGGTACCTACGAACACTGTGCTTCAAATTGCGCAAAGATGTTGAGCGAGATAGACCAATCGATATCAGCGAGATCACTGTCCATTTGGAAGGGGCTCCTGATCTTAGTGGCCTCGTGGACTTCGATACCATGATGGTAGAGAATGGCTTCATCCATACCAAGGAAGTGCTTATCGAACGGGTTGAAACTGAGTACTTCGACTACCTCCAACAAGCAGGGTTGATCATTGACGAAGAGCAAGTCGCTGCCGAAGACGAAGTTGACGAATTGGCTTTCTTGGATGACGGTATCGGCAGTGTGGTGTCCGACAATCGATGGAAGAAGGCGCAAAACAATAGAGTGCGAGTCGATTGGGTACCTGATCAAAGCGTGGCAGGGTCACATGAGGAAGAGTCCCGAGCATCAACATCGAATCATGATACTTTCATGGGGCTGCAGCTACCATGGGTTGCCACTAAGAAGGAAGAGCCACCACCACGACACAACGAACGAATGCAGCACTATGGAGTGCGCAACACTCGACGTGAACGAGAGTTGCAGCGAGATTTGCAAAACATGGCGAATAAGTGTGTCGAGCTACAAATGGAACTCAATGTCCAGAGGCAATTGATGGAATCGCTGACCAACAAGGCGTCGACCCTCAAAATGAAGAAATTGTCTCAAGAAGTCCTGAATCTGTCCAAGGAGCGAGATCGCATGATGCACAATGCAAAGGCGGCTACTTGGAAGTTGCAAGAGTTACATGTTGTGAACAAACTGTTGTACAAACAGGGCGCAACTGCCAAACAACAGATAACGTTTCTTGAGGAGGGTTTCCAGCGCCTCCAAGAATCCTTCCGCGGAACAGTGCAGGAAGGCTTAGATGCTGATCAATCCCTTCGCGATCGCGTCAAGGCTTTGCAGTCGATCGTGGACTCGTTGACAGGACCTGCTATCCACGACGATTCTGACGAAGATTCTGAAGATGACTCGTTTGGTTCCGCGAATCCGTTGGTGGCGCGTGTCCACTTGCCACTGCGAGGTCGAATAGCCGAGAAGCCAAGCCTCTCGTTGGGTACGCTAGCTCTTGTGGACCCCTCAGGTCCACATTCAAGACGACACTGCTTGCTACTACATCACCGAGGCAAGCGGGGCAAGAAAAAGCCAAGTTTGTTCAGCCATCACAGCGGCAAAGTTATGCGAAAATCATCCAAGTTCGGAACAGCTTTGATTGGTGAGAATCGAGAAAAGTTGAAACGAGCGTATAGGGCGGGTCAAATGATGGTGCCTCCCTTGTTCTTGGACGAAGAAGAAGATGACGATTCAGCGTACACCGAGGATGACGAAGGCTACTATGATGATTAATAGGATCAGTTTAGTTGTGACTCCCGTTGTAGTAGACTATCAATGTTCACTTTGTTCTGTCGTATCTATGTCGCAAATGTTGCCTTGACAACGTCACTGAGTGGTTGAAACTCAAACCCAACCAAGGTTTGCAACTTGCGACTATCCATGGTGATGTCCAAGGGCGACACGACAGCTCCTACAGGCTGATCTGTTTTCTTGGCTGCCAGGACTATCGTTTCAGCGTCGGTCCAGCCCAACTCATGCGCCACAGCCAGTGCCATGTCGTGGCGTGAGACCCTGCTTGGCCCTCCCATGTTGTAAACCGCGCCGGTTGTCGTGTTCTTCAAGAAGTATTTGAGAATTTGAACTACATCACTTACAGCCATGACGGAACGGCATTCGTCCGTAAAGAAGGTCGTAGGATTGGTCTCACGCGAGGCACAAAAGTGCAGAAACGTGTCATGCGCCTCTCCACAAAGAGGTGCTTTGGGTCCCAACAGAATGCTGGATCGAAGCAAAACTACGTCGTTTCGTTGTTGCTGTTTGGCAAGGAGATAGTTTTCAAGTTCCACTTTGGTTTCGGCATAGACATTGAGAGGCTTCGTGGTATCGCTATCTTCTAGATACGGACTCTTCTTATCTCCGCCATAGACTTGATCCGTCGAGAGTGCGACGATGCGCGTTGCTGATGCTTGGAGTGCATCGAAAAAGTGGGTTGGTACATTGAGTGCGCGAGCCTTATCAGAATTTTCTTGACAAGCACGAGGCGAAGAGAGTGCTGCAAGATGAAGACAGACATCAAAGGGACCATTCTCGTCCAAATAGGATTGAACGGCGGTTGAATCCGTAAGATCCAACGAGGCAACATGACAGTGCGGTGACTTCTCCTTTACAGCTTCTGCAAAGCCCTTCATCGAATTATAGAGGGCGTAGACCTCATACTCATCTACGGGTAGGAGAGATGAAACCAGGTGTTGACCCAGATAGCCAGAAGCGCCGGTGATTAGGACCTTTGGCATCTTCATTATGGTGAATTTGCTGAGATTTCGAGTTCAGATTATTTCACTAGCTACTGTCATGTCGAACCGCTACTGTACCGGCGGACCACCCGAAAAATTCTCAAAATACGCGATGCTGCCAATGGAAGCATGATGGAAGACAATGAAGACACGTGATTGTGATAGCGACCTCACGTTTGACTCCTTAGTAGACCAACGACCTCTCCGCTCTCTCAGGATACGGCGACAAAACGCACAACAACTCTACTAGAACATCTTACTCTTTCTCTTAAAAATGCAAGAGAAGCAAACTGCCGACTTCGACTTGTGGCGAACTGTTCTCCATCAGGCGCTGTAGGCTCATCATGATCCTGCTGCAGTGAATGTAGATGAGAAGGACTTATGCTGATATGCACCTCCTCATGAGCAGCACACCCACCTGGCGCGATGTCGCTTGGAACAAGACCACAGCCATGTGTCATGGGTAGCGCAGACTATAGCTTTCATGTGCTAAAACCATACCAGAATATGTTGAAGCGCTTCAATGTGGGGACCCATGGACGCGAACCAATCGGTAGCTCCCCAAGATCAAATGGTGCGAAACTATTTTGACAATTTCCGGCAGGACTCTATTAGGGAGAGACAAGAACTAGATCGGCCGTTTTCATGGTTCACCAATGCTTCGGCACGGTAGATCTGGGAATCCAGACACGAAACAAGAGGCAACCAACTCCTACCTCCCTCGAAACCTGGTTGCCAGGGTGGCGCATCACATGTCATTGTAGTTCTGTTTCACCCGTATAAATCCTTGTTGGAATCAATTTCGGGTTAAATGGAGGGTGTTAGAGTGGTTAAATGTTCGAACGCAGTTCACAAGATACTCGTACATCTTTTCGCACTACATGTACATGTACGAGCAAAACCGTGTCTGGCCCGGCTTCTGGGCTCTACTGATATTTTTACCATCTCACAGTATGACATTTCGTCCGAAGAAGGTGTCTTCATTTTTCTACACGAAGAAATCCGGAAAACATGGCGATGAGGAGCTTTATTTGCTCTCTCTTACTTACGTTGCTGACTTCTCACCATGCTGCAACGGCTAAAGAATGTGTAAGTACGGGAGAAGTGGAGGGAGAAGGATGTCATGGATAGTGTTGAGCTTGTGTACGAACCAGTTGCGATGCTGTGCAAACACTGATGCGATACTATTGAAGCATGATTTTACACTTCTCTCACAATGATGTCCTCCTCGAAACAGCCTCTACTGGATGATGTTGGTATGATCGAAGCACTGCTCAATGATCGCGAAGATGAAAACATATTTATGAAGTTTTTTCAACGTTTCGAAGGCCTGTCCATGAAAGCCATGGCCGCCTGCAAAGAGGTGTGTACTTCAGGTTCAAAGCATATAGACAGTGTCATCCGCCGAAGACTAACATACTGTTCTCTCAAATTCATCGGGCTTCCCGTGCGCCATACGGGTTTCAAACTATAGAGTCTTGTAAGAACAAGAACCAACCGGCGCAAGATGCTTGCATCTAGCCCAACCTTTCCCCGCTCTCCTGGCCACAACGGCACAGCAGCTGATTTTCTGGCTCCCTGCTACTCGCTCCCTGCGAACCCCGCCAGTGATGGCTGGCTTCCAATCGGTGACGGCTTTCTCAGTGGCGATGATGGTGATATTGATATTGATCTAGATTTCGACTTTTCACTCTACGGAACAACATGGAACAAAGTTACTGCGCACGTCAATGGCTTTCTATCCTTCGGTGAATTTCCTGGCATTTTCTTTGCGGCGTGTAATTTCCCCGTCAACCTCAACATTGTGGCACCTTTTTGGTCAGATGTCGATGTACGGTTCGACGGGAGTGGCAAGGTGTGGTACAAGAAGTTCCCTGACCATTTGGCTGTAGTCTGGGACCGTGTCGGCCGATTCGTTGATATAATTGGACCTGCTTCCACTCGACGCAACACCTTTCAAGTGGTCATTTCGAGTGGTGCTGCAACCACCGACAACATATGCTTTTGCTATGGCGACATGGATTGGTGGTCCGGTGGTGCCTTCCCCTTGCGTCCTGCTAATGTTGGCATAAACAACGGTGCGACACGCGAGTACGTCCAAATTGGACGCTTTCTGGGTGACGGAGTCGCCTACGATGGTCCCGGGAGTGTTGTAGATGGTATTGATTGGCTCGACTTCCAAGGATCTAGGTCGTCCATTCTGGGCCCACCAATTCAGGGAATGTGTTTTGATGCGAGGGATTCTAGCATCATTCTGCCTGTGGCAACTGGGTTTCCTGAGAATGACGTATACCACGTAGCTTGCAGCGGCAGAATGGATCTTGAGTTGACGTTTGCGACTGCTAAAGTGGATCAGAAGATTACAGTCACCGATCCAAGCAATCTGACCGAGTTGCAGGGCTTGAACTACACTGTTTCTAATACAGGTGGCGCGGAATCAGTCATGGTATCTCTCAAGTGGCAACCAGAAACAGCTGGAGAATACAATTTGGCCTTTGAGGCGACAAATGACAGCTCACCACCTGCGTCCATCACCAAGACCCTTAAGATTGTCGTCGCAACCTGTGCTGGCAATGTACCTACCGATGAGTTACCGAAGGAGTGCGTTCCCCTGTCTGCAGCTTCATGTCCAGCTGACGTTGCCCGTCCCTACTGTACCCCTCACCGGTCTCCGGATCATTGTCCAATGGATGAGTCGTTCACGGCCTACCTTCGAGACCGCCATCAAATTCTCAGATCAGCTCCGGACCTACTATCTAGATACTGGTTCCAATATCTTCAAGACAAGGTAGCCAGTTATGCCTTCTCAACGGCGGCAGGATTCAACGCTCCAAAACTGCATTGTTGCACTGACTCTGTGGCTACCTTTCTGGACACATGCTTTCCACAGGGTGACAGCAACAACCCAACATCGTTCGTTACTCGGGTGATTGGTGCTCACCAACCAAGTTC
>JAVCKV010562592.1:0-10813 GCA_032274145.1 Herpochondria borealis | reverse complement strand
CCCAAACCCCAAACCCCAAACCCCAAACCCCAAACCCCAAACCCCACACCCCAAACCCCAAACCCCAAACCCCCTTTTCAATTAAAGTATTATTTTTTATTAAAAATTAAATTTTATTTTAATGTATCTAATATAATAAAATCTAATAATTAAAATTAATCCAAATGGAATTAGAAAAAGATATAAAAAAAATAAAAACCTTATAAAAGCAGAAAAGATACAGAAATCCTTTTAATATCTTCATGTCTGAAAATAAAGACAAATTAAAAAATCAAGGCAAAGATTTTCTAAAAAATGCTGCAAAAATGTGGTCAAATATTTCCAAAGAAGAAAAATAAATATACATAAACAAATCTTAAAAAGAGAAAGAAGATTTCAAAAATACATTCCAAGAAGTTCCAATTTCATCTAAATTACAATAATCCAAAGTAATTTTTCCTGTAAGAAAATTAAGAGAAATAATTGCAGAAGATGATGAAATTTCTAGAAAATTTAATAAAAATAGTTTTCAATTTCTAAATAATATTCTCCAATCCTTCACAAAAAATCTAATCAATGACACTGTAACTCAAATATAAAAAAAATAACAAAAAAAATTAAAAGAAACAGTTTTCCTTGAATTAAGAAAAAAGTAACTAAAGTATTATTTTTTGAAAGAATTGACCTTGGAAGAAATAAAAAGCAATAAAAAAAGATCTGGAAATAAAAAACAAAAAGTTTAAGAAATTGACAAAAATTAGAAATAAATTGAATCATTTTTTACATAGTAATTAATTATTAGATAATAATTTTTTATTTGGATCATTTGAATGAAGAAATGAGTAAATTCTTTTTGATAAAACTTATCCGAGTTTCTTATTTTAAATTCCTTCTATTGATACAATTGGGGTATTTTTTAATAATAATTCTTTTTCTTTTATTGATTAAAGTTTTTAATATTCTTGGAATAGTTTTTTTATTGTAGGGTATTATTTAACGACACTACAAGCTTTGATATCACTTACTCCGGGTATTACTCTCAATACATTAACAAATGACATTTGTATTTTATTCATTTCTAAAATACTTGCTGTAGCTGATCCATATTTTTTTTTGACAAATAATTAACTTTTTCTTTAAACCTTTTTTTTTCGACTTAGCATCTTTAGTATGTTATTAAATAATTAATAACTTTACTAAGTATTTTCTGTAAATTCATAATCAATTCCTTTTATTATTTGTAATTTGAACAAATACTCTCTTAATTCGCTTAATGAAACTTAATTTTCTTTTTTATTTAAAAATAATGTATTTATTGTATCTTCGAATTTTTCGAGTAAAAAAATAATTTTTTTATGAATTTTTAAGCAATTTTCTAAAATTTTGTCTAATTAAATAAAAAATTTAGATTTATCAAAATCAATATTTTCAGCAACTAAATAAACAATTAAGACTCGATTTTTATAATCTTCTTCTTTTGGTTTTGTGAATTTATTTAACAGTTATTATAATTCTTAATTATCTTAACTTGCAAGATCTTTAAATAAAGATTTTTCTTAAAATAGAATAATTTCTGACTCTAAATTTTCAAATTTTTTATTTTTGAAACTAATATCATCTAACATTTAATAATACGTGCACATTTACTTTTAAATTCTTTAACTCGATTAAATATATACATAAGAGTTTAGATAATTGATTTCTTTTTTATTCAACTATAAAATAATATCTGATTTATTTATCATGATAAATAATATTATTAAAATTAATAATTATAATGAATTAAAATTAAAATATTTCAAATTTATCAGATGATTTTTCCTAAGATTTGGATAAGATTTCTTTGAATGAAGAAGAATTATAGAATGATTTATTAAATACAGAAACATAATTTGTATAAATACCAATGGATGATCAATATTACCAATTTAACAAACCAAATTAAATTTACGATTAATCCTTAAAGGTTTCCAAAGAAATTTCTAATATTGATATTAAAAGATAAAACTATAAGAATAATAACAAATAAAAATTAGAAATTGCAATTAAAGAAATAGAACACTATAAAGAATTGCTTAGTTAAGAATAAAAATAAAATCAAATGATTTAAATTTTATATGAAAAAAACCAATAAAATATCGATAATTCTTTATAATAATCAAAATAAGAATAAGAAATAAAATTAAAATATGAAGTGAATTCAAAATAGTAATTAATTGACAATCTTTAATAAGAGATTGTATTTTTTAAAAAGTAATTTGAAGAAATTTAATAAAAAAACGATCTTTTAGAAAATGAAAACAGAAAATTATTGAATGAAAAAAATTTAATTGAAAATAAATAATAAAATTTTCAATATACATAAGAATAATTATAATAAAAAAATAATTAATTGGAATAATAATTGACATTAATAAAGAATGAAAATATAAACATAACAAATTAAGTTAATTCTGAAAAAACATAAAATAAATTTATTATCTAAAATTAAGAATAATAAATATAATAACTAAATAATAATATTTCTAGTTTAAAATAATAATAGTTTTAATCTTAAAATATGATAAGTCAATTATAGAATAATTTTAATATCCTTGAATAATAAAAAAATAATTTATTAGTTTAATTAGATTATTAATAAAAATTTGATATTGAAAAATAATTATAGAAACAAAGTCTTTAATAAAAATATAAATCCAAAGGAATTAAAATGAAGAAATTATAAATAATTAATAATTAATAATCTAATAGATTGATTTAGAAATAAAGAGAAATATAAAAAATTAGATAAAACTATATGAATGAAAAACAAATAAATTAATTTTCCAATAGTAAAATTGATAAAAATAATCAATAAAGATAATTAGTATCATAATAATTAATCATACCTTAAAAATTAAATCTTTAATAATAATTAATTGTTCCTAATCAATAAAAAATATAATAATTATTAATTCCTAAAATAATTACACATAATTAATTGTTGATACCAAATTTAAATAAAAATGATTTAATTTAGAATCAATAACCAATTATACCAAATCTATAGAATTTAAATATCAAATAATCGAATTTATTACAATCTAATTTACTTTCATAAAATAATATCAAATTACAAAATTTTAATCCAAATCAAATTTTAATGAAACCAAATGACGATCTTGAATCATCAATTTTTGAATTAACAGAAAAAAGAAGATAGATGAATAATGAATTTCTAAAATTAGAATAAAGCAAATTGAAATCAGGTTTCATGATAAGAAAAAAAAGAAATTTAGAAAAGGATTTATTATAATTAAACAAGGAAATTTGTACATTGAAAAATAAATTAAGACTTTCCAAATTATGATTTTAAATAATTTAATAAATGAAATTATTAAAAATAATCAAAAAAAGATTTTCAACTCCTTATTAAATATTAGGAGTTCCCCAAACAGCTACGCTCGAAGACATTCAAAACAAATTCGAAACTATTTTACAAAATAAAAATTTCAAATTAGATTCAAATTTATCAAATTAATAACAAAAAGAACTTTCCTCTGTTTTCGAAGCATATGGTATTCTGATGGAAGATATGGAGAATATAAAATCTAAATCAGAAAAGATTATATCAAATCAAGAGAAAGTAAACATAAATCAAATATAAGACCAAGAATTATAAAAAAGACTTGTAAACTCAAAATTACTCCTATAAAAGATGTTTAATACAAATTAGTCAGGTAGATATAATGGAGGATTTATTAATAAAGAATCTATTTATAGAGGAAAATCTTATGGAGTTCCTGGGTCTTATCATTCTAAATTTAGTGAAATGTAGTATTTGAAAGAAGATCAATCACTTGATTTCAAAGTGACATAAGGAGATGTCGAAGAATTCACTTCTTTTAAAAATGTAGAAAAGGATTAAATATAAAAAAATGAAACATGGATGAAAGTCAAGATAATGGAGAATCCTTTAGATTTTCAAAAATTCAATATTTTTAATTATTTTGCCATGGCTTTGGCTGGTATGATGATTTATGAGTTTCTTTAAAATCAAAAATTAAAATATTAAATGAAATAATTATCAAAAAATCCAGAAAAGATGAAAAACTACAAAATTGTCCATGGAGTTGTAATGGATAAATGAAATTGTTAAATTCAGCCTTTATTATATTTAAATAATCTTTGTGAATTTTTTTTATGTAGAACTAGTTTACTCCAATTTATATAAAATTGGCCTTGCTTTGTTCTTTATTAATTTTTTTAATTTTAATTAAATGGATTTTGATTAAAGAAACGTATTGATTTTAGGGTAGATAAATGTGATAGAAAAAGAAGTTACTATATAAGGATTTAGTTATTAATTTGATTAGTATGATATTGATAATGAATTGTAAGAAATTTCTTTGATTTATTTGGAATAATAAATCGATTTAGTTAAATAAGAAAATACTGAAGAAAAAATTGATTAAATTGTTTTATAAAAGTAGTAAGGGAAAAAGTAATTAGATTAATAGCTTAATGCAAATAATAATGATTAATAATAAAAATAAGATGAAATAGAAATTGTAATTTATTCAAATATGTCAGATTAAATTAATATAATATTGGATAAATAATAAGTATAAGATTTATAATAATAAATAATTTATTTTAAATAAAATAAATATTTGGAAATTCAAAAAACATATAAAAAAAAGTAAGAAATAAATGAACCAATTAAAATATTAATTGATTTTGAAAATTTTATTTAATAAAATGAAATTCTTTAAACAAATTAAAATCTAACTTTATAAATAACAATAAATCAAAATCTATTTAATGAAAATAAAAAATAATTAATAAAAATTTGCAAAATCAATAAAAAATTACAAATCAAATAAATTCATATTTCCTTAATTGAATAAATATAATAAAAATGTTAATAATTGTGTAATGAATATAAATATCTTATGAACTTGGGTAAAAATGATTTTAAAAAATTTAATGCTTTTACTGATAAATAAAAATTTTAATTAATAAATTAGAGAAAATAAAAATTTTTATAAGATTTTTTATCTTCATAAAAATTCTAACAATTGAAAAATAATTTTGAAAATATATTGTATTAATATTATTATGATTATTTAAATAAAAACAATATAAAATTAAAAGAAGAAGATACTAATTAAATATTAACTAATTTAACTTTCTATTTAAATGAGATTTTAACAAAGTAAATTATCAAATTTTATAAAAAAAATGAAAATATTTGTTTTGAAATTGACTACTTGCATAATTATTATAAAAATATTTAAAATAGTTAAGAGGATTACTTTATTCTCAAAAAAGAAGAACTTTTACAAAAAGTGAAAGAATATGAAAAAATTGGATATCATTATTAAGCAGAAAAATAATTAATAGAAATAACTATTTAATTTCCACAAGATAGTTCTGTGTGGAATTCTTTGATGGTTTTTTATTTAAGAAGATAAAAATTTGAAGAAGCAGAATCTTGTTTGAATCATTTAATGGAAAATGAATCTCAAAATCCTGTATTTATAAGAATTTAATCATTGTTTTATTATCGAAGAAAAAGATATGATCATTGTAAAGAATTAATCTTATTTAATTTAGAAAATGATAAATGGTCTATTTAAGATAATCTGTTTATATCATATTTTTATTAAAAACAATTTCCCAAAAAGAGTAAGAAGTATTTCAATGTTGCAAATAAAAAATATTTATATGATAAAAAAAATAATAATAATAATTCTTAATTAAATAATAAAAATAAATTAAAAAAAAGTTAAGTTTAAAATGATAATGAAGTCTGGAAAGTATTGATATTATTTACAATGCAATTTAATTTTACTTAAATATCACTTGAATTATTATCATTTGTTAATTATGATAAAGACTTCAAAAATTTAATATAAGGATCTGTTTTTTCATTATAAAAAAAATTTATCAATTCAAATGAATGTTTAAATAAAATAGATAAAAATTCAACATTCTACAAAGAAGCTCTTTTAACCAAAGCATGCAATTGTTATTTTTTAGATTTTCATTATGAATCAGAAATATTATTCTTATAGTATCTAAAAATTAATAAAAATAACATATATGATATTCTGTTAATTCTTGGTTTTTCTTATATGAATAGAAAAGCATTTAAAGAAGGGCAACAAATTTTTGAAACCTTATTAAAAATCAATTAAAAATCATCACTTATTTGGTTAGGCCTTGGTCATTGTTCATTTTAAAACAAAAATTACGAATTATCAAAAGAATGTTTGAGCAATGCAACGAAATTTTCTCCAAAATGTTCCTCAATTCTCGGAAACATAATTCTTTTAACAATCGAGCTATATAAGCAAAAATAAATAAAGAAAATCTACATTGTCTAACTAATAGAAAAATACAATAATTTGGAAAAGGAAGACTTAATCCTTCAATAATAAATAATAAACGAATTGAATTAACTATAAATCTCTTCATCAATACTTCAAAAACAAATAGACAATTCTCCATTAAAAAAATTAAGAATAAACAAATTTTTATAAATTCCTTGTTAATTAAATTGAAAATAAATTAAAATCATTTTTGGCATTTATACTCTCCACTGTTTACTTTCTTTGTGACTTCTTTTGGTCCGAGCCCATCAACAGTACACCCAACAGTCATGCAGATTCCTAAAATCTACTTAACACTTCCAGAGAATTCTCTTGAGTTAGATTTTCCTTCATCTTCCATAAGTCTGGCTACTTTCAATACTTGATCGAAGGTGATATTTCCAGATCTGCATGGCAATTTCTCTTTTTTTCTATCTCTAGCAACGAATCCTCCCATCTCTTTAATGATGTAGGTGGAGATTCCAGGTCTAGGGAAGATTTTTGCCTATCTGTTTTGTGCATGGATTTCTACAAAAATTCTAGCTCCGGTCCATTCTTTGCAATCTTTGTTAATTTATTCTCCCAATTGTTTTGGTTTCAATTGGAATTTGGCTGCCTTTTGAATAACACTTGCTGGCAGAGATTTATCTCCTATGAAAAGAAAAACTCTGAAAATCTTTAATTCGCTAACATCTACCTTTGGGGGCATTTATAATTTTTAATTTTTAGTTTTAATAATGATATTAGAAAGTGAGTTGGAAAATTATTCAATATAAATCATAAAAGATGAGAAAAGTTTATCTGCGATCAGTTTGAATGTAGGAAGAGATATTTAACTCATATCTCAAATTATCACCGAGCCTTAGGATAATCTCGATTGTTGCTTATAAATTTAAATTAAATCATTAAATTCGGAAATAATTGAAAGAAATAAAATTTATGAAAATAGAATTTAAAGAATATTTTAAGAAATAGTAGATTTAAAGATGTTTTATAAGACTAAATTTATAATAGAAGTTGATATATTGAAGTGTAGTCGGTCTTATGATATTTATCATCATTTAATGAACTCTATTATGATTGTTATCTTAATTTCCAATCTGAATTGTTAAAAGACAATCATTGCAGGAACTTGTTTTTTGGATGGAAATTAAATTTTAACTGAAAGTAAAAACATAAAAAAACAACCTTAATTTTAATTGTGCAGAATTCTTGGATCTTCAAGTGACATAATTTCATTTAAAATGAAAGGACAGCATGGAGTTGAAAATTTACCAAAAATATTTTCATTTGTTTTCTCCATTACAGAAAAGATCGGAAAAGAAATATTAAAATTTTTAGGAAATAAATCATAATTTATTGAAATCTTTTAATTTCCATAAATCGTCATTAAGACAGTGTAAGTTTTCCAAACCAATTCCTGAATTAATTTTTTTGATATCTTCTGAAGACAATGCGAGTTTTCCAATCGCTAAAGGATGTTTTTTCCCTTCTCCCATAATTAAAACAATTTCGTGTTTTTCTCCTGCTTAAATTATTCCACCCTCTGATGTCAATCCTTAACACATACAATCTGCTCCATTCAATAAATATTTAATAGCTCCCGTATCAACTTAAAATTATTTCATTAATTAAGGATCTTTTTAAAAAACATTATTAAAGTAATTTAAGTGATGGAATATAAGATTTGTAATATTTGAAACAAACGAATTCATTGTTACAAATTATCAAATCTGTCTTACCATTTTTTTTTAATCTCATTTTAAAAACAGTTGCTTTTTTAGGAAGCAAATCGCCTATTATTCCCTCTATTAAAGGGAATTCTTTAACCATTGTTTTTTTGATTTGTTTTACTTCAGATTTGTTTATTTGAACCAAATTACCAAGTTCGGGAATTCTTTTTATTTTACTTTTTAAACATTTATAAAAATGAAATTTTTAAGATTCGATAAAACAAATTTCAAAAACTAAACAAATTCGCAATTAATTTTGAAAAAAATAGAAAAGAAGATAAATAAAGAGAATAGTTTTATTTATTTTGTTTACCATAAGAGAATAAAGGGAATAATTTATCCTAAAAAAAGTAAAACATGGATGAAAGAACTTATAAAAGAAGACTCTTTTAATTTTGATTTTTAAATGTAGTATTACTAATACAATATATATAATTTTAATTACGAAGATGCAATTGTTGTTTTTATTAGCAAATTGGATTTAATATCATATGAATCACTTCCAATGACAAAAAATATTTTATAATTTTTTGTAGAAAAATAAAGATATTTAAATATAAAATAAGTTATGACGAATTATTATTTGAATTCATATAAATAAAATAAAAAGAATGAAGATTAAAATGATATATATTTGGAAATTGATAGATAATTAAAAAAAAGAAAGAATTTCTGTAGAATATTAAAATATATTCTTCTTTCTATATTTTTTTTAATTGCTCTTGTTTTAGTATTTACTTATGATCAGAAAGATTATCAAAAAAAAATAAACAATTTAAGTGCTATTGAAGAATTACTAAACCTTTTTCATTATTAATCAAATCATAAGTATTATTAATTAAAATAATTTTTGAATTCAGATTCTGTGATAAATGTTTTCTTTTTACTTTAAAATTCATTAAATATAAAATAAACATCTTCCATTAAATAATCAATATTATATTTATCAAAAAAGTTTGTTAAATGATTAAATGTTATGACTAAATTTCCATTTGTAATTGAATTAAAATTATTTGAAAGATTCTAAATTTTTATTTAATTTTTCAAATAACTTATGTCATTTATTTTTTATATAAAAACCATCAAAATATCTTTCATTAATAAATATTCTTATTCCTGAATTTATAATTTATTATTATTTTTATTATTTTAGAAATAAAAAGATTTATAAATAGAACTTAAATCAGAATTCAAAGGAAAAAATTATTTAATAAATGTATTTATGTTTATTATGTTTTTTTTATTTATATTGTTCATTATTTTAATTAATAATTCGGGATTCATTTCAAATCCTATATCTATTAAGAATCTATTGTATTATTTTTTATCTAAAAAGCCTTTATTTTCTTTATCATAAATTTTAAATACCGAAAGCAAATCAAAATTTGGATTTAATTTAAATAATTTTTATTTATTTTCTTCTATTTTTGAAGAATATACTAATATCTTTTAGAATAAACTGATTAAAAAATTATTTGTGTCAAATAAATTTGATATTATTGATAATCCAGTCAGATTTAAATGATCTATATACTTACCATCTTTCATAAAATTGGATTTTTAGAATGATTGTATAAAATAATCTTATTATTTCGATACTTGAGTTGATTTATTTATTATTTTATCATTTTCTTCTTAAATATTTGATAAAATACTAAAATATGTTTTTTTATATTTTTAATGAATAATTTTAGTAAAAAATATGAATGATTTTTTTGATATTAAATTCTTTTATTAATTAAATATATCATTCATTTTTATATTAAAACTTAACAAACTATCAATAATAGATTAACAGCTTTCTTTTTTTTTAGGATTTTAATTTTTAATTAATAATGTAGTTATTTATGACTTATTTCTTTTTAATTTTTTAATTTATAATTTCAAAGAGCTTTTTTAGGTTTTTAATCTTTAGGATGATTTTGGTCTTTTTGAATATTTTTTTAATTATGATGTAGCTTTTTATTTATTAAATTTTAAACTCACTTTTCTTTAAGATTTGAATTTTTATTTTTTATTTTTGCTTCTTATTTATAAATTTCTACTTGAAATTAATTTAATAGGTAATAGTTTATTTAGTTTTGATTTATTAATATTAATTTTTTTGATACTTTTATTTCATAATTTTAATTAAAATTTTTTTTATTGATATTTTAGAATTAATATTTTATCTATAAAAAATAAATTATCAGTTTTATTAATAATAAATTATACTTTATCAATTAATAATTTAACATTATTTGTATTATATTTAGTTAATTTTATTAATCTTTACAATAATTATTTCTATTATATAAATTTTTCGATATTTAATTTTAATTTGTAATTTTTTTGAATAAATTTTATGAAATAAAATTCTAATAATATAATTTTGATTATTTTTTATTTATTAGTAGTTTTATTAAACAATATTTGTTAATCTATTGAACTTAATTTATCATTTATGAAATAAATTTATTTAAATTTATTTGATAAATATTTACTAACCTTTATTTCATTAGAAATTAAAAATTATTTAAAGCTTATGAAATTTATTTATTAATCATTTTTAGTTTGAAACAATTCCTAAATTGATTATTTTTAGATTTATTTGTTTGATTTTAATATTCTAAGTTATTTTTCGATGTCTATTAAAATTGTAAAAAATCTTTTTATTTATTACATTGATTAAAAATTATAAATTAATTAATTTTTTTTAATCAAATTATTGGACATAATAAAGGGGTTTGGGGTTTGGGGTTTGGG
>JAVCKV010562581.1:0-10814 GCA_032274145.1 Herpochondria borealis | reverse complement strand
TTAGAAATGATCTACTGCCTCTGAGCTAGCACTACCTGTACTTCTGAATATCAGTGGTGTTTACTCTTTCTTGCGGGGTAACTTCATAATTTCTTTAACCTGTGCGTCATGATGAAACCCTTGCAGAATTTCTGCAGCGGTATTTGAGCTTGACTTTGGCAATACCGGCCCTGCTTGCGGGTCCGCTCTGGAGTGGATTGTGCATGGCCTGCTTCCAGAGCTGGAACTTGATGGAGCAATTTGGCCAGAGCGAGGTGGAGTTCTTATTAGAGGTACTGATGAACGTATAGTAAAGGGGTTTACTTAGGAGGTCACTACAGGCAGTACAATCGTCACAGTAAACTGAGTACCGCTACCCCAATTCAAATATTCGACACCTAACACCCAGATCTTGTAAAGAACCTTAAAAGACTGAAATAGACTTAAACGCGGAGGTGCGCCGTACCAATGACAATGTCAATTTCGAAGTCTTCTCACATTTTAAAGACTTCATCTCTTTGAATTTAACCAGCGCTAGCTACTAGTAAGCTAGCTATTAACAGCAGCAACAAGTGTATTTGAACGTGAACAAGTAACAATGCCTCCTCAACGACCTGTTCAACGACCACTAATAGAGGTACATGCTGCAGCAAGACAATGGCTAAGAGAAAACGATTACTATCCTTACAATAGACTCATATTGGTAGGCAGAGGCATTACCTGCTTTAGTTGGATGCTTGTAAAGGAGGGAGGCCAAGATGATACATTTTACTTTGCAGTTCCAGTGGCCGACTTCACTACAGAAAATGCCCTTCAAATGATGATGGATAAGACAGCTTTTCCTGTACCAAATTTGCTCAACGAGGTAATGGATTGCATGTCAGTCTGGGGCAAAGGGATGAGCCAAGGATGGCACCTTGCGTTTGTGCAGCTCATTGGTGGGATGATGGCTGGTGGAATCATTGTAGTGACAAGACACAGTTTGATAAGAGAGACCATACGAATTAGAATCAAGGAGATGATACATGCAAGTCATGGGAGAGCTTTTGCTGCTTACCTTCTTCATAACAACTGGACGTTGTGGTTTGAGGCGGAATGGGAGAATGATATGGACTTATATCGAATGGCATTGATGAGCTTCAGCCACGTGCAATGGCTCCTTGAGGAAATGGACACCCTACAGACTGCATTAAGTCTGCGACGTAGAGAAGGAGAAGAAAGAAGTTAGTAACCCTCAGTACTTGCAGTTTGTTATCTAATGTAAAAGAGACACAAACGTTAATGATCTTACCGTGTATTGGTACCAGTCAGCAACACATGAAGCCTGCAATACATGCACAGACTTAGTACAGGTCATCCCAAAGCCTTCATTACCATGGCATTCTTTCCTCTCCCGACAACGTCCACAGTATGTTCTAGTGCAAGTTCTTGCAACACCCTCATCGTGGACAACATGCTCAGTCCTTTTAAAGCCACAAATGACACAATATTTCCTGCTCCTGAATCGTCGGCTGGAAGGTCTTGGCATTGGATTAGAAGGCACTGTGGGAGCAATCACAAGGAAAGGAGCATTTGGTTGCTGTGGAATGTTCACTGCACGCAAACCTCCAGCAACCACTTCACTGTTCAACGTAGTGGGAGCTCCCAATGGTGTTGCACCATCACCATAATACACCGGCGGAGAAGTTTCTTGCGCAGCTGCAACCTGGGGCAGTGAGTTTCTTGTTGCTCTTAACACACCATCTAAACGCTCCCTATCAGCATCGTCAGTAGGTGCAACTCCACGAAGGCTGGCATTCTGTGCTAATCGATCGTAGTGATCTGCCAACAACTGCCTGCTTTTGTACCTGATACGTACAACTGCATCACCTTCATCATCCGCTTGTTGCTCACTGCTCCAGAGTTTGAATCGGCGAGTGACTTCGTTGTTCCAATCTCTCTCAAATGCCTTGAATGAACGTTGACTGCTTGCTGCTATCTTCGGATTGTATTTGGGGTTTGGGGGCTTCATCCATTCATCATAAAGAGCAGCTTCGGCCTTGTCAATATCCGTCGCCCCCACTTTGCTAGTTGGATTTCTGAATGGAATCCATTGACACTGACCAGTAAGACGCTTAAAAGCATCCATTGTCGTTTCCATCGACTCAGTAAGAGGAAGCAACCGATTCATCTCTGACTCGATCATTCCCCGGTTAAGGGTGTAGTCGCTAGTTGCGCCTGCTTCCTCTACCTCATCCAATAGGCGCTGCGCATCTGAAACAGTAGTGTCACGCCTTGTGAAGTCATCATACTCCTGTTGCCCCAGGAAGACCTCGATATCCAAGTCATCACCGGCGAGAGAACCCAGTAGAACATTCTGCTCCCGGTGTTCTACTGATGGAGCTTCCACATCGTTCTCAACAACAGCTTCTTCATCGTAATCATCTGAGTCAAATCCGGCAGCATTGGTAGTGGCATCAGTAGGGTTGGACACTTCTGGCAATTCCACCGGTTGATAGGCAAATCCCATGAATTCCTTTTCTGCTGCGGTAGAGCGCCTTGGAGCTGATATCTTGTACGGGGCAGTGGTAAACCCCACAGTCCGGGCATAACTATTCAGCATGAGGAGTTTCTCAGTGTGATAGATGCCAAAGTCTTCCTCACCAAGGCGTGCAATAGCCTTACAGTGGTTCATCAATTCAAAGAAGCAGGACATAACACGCTCTGCTCTGTGGAGACCTTACACAGTACGTACGAACTCAAGGTGTTAGAAACAAAAGTACAAAACAAACAGCCAGCCACTGAGCATAAATACAAGACAGACTGTTACTCACCAATGACAGTGGCTGCAAGCACCTTCGATAGGCCCAAGTTGTCACGTTCGTTCGTATTGGTACCTCTGGCACAATAAGTGACTCCGGTGACTGGGTTACGGCGGAATAGGTTCACCATCTTGATTAAGGGATCTGTCAAACACCCCTCGTCAACATGCTTCAGCTGCCTCCTCACAACATCTGTCATTTTCCACTGCTTCATGAATAGCTTTGGCTTAGGGGAAGTGTCGTTGTCACGGCGAGTGGCCAATACACGCATTGTATCAGCATCCTTTGTCAATATGTAGTGCAGAACAGCTTCAACATTGGCTCTAAGGGCGGCGGGTCCAGGAATGACAGACTTAGCAACCTTCATCACTTCCTTGACTGTAGGTTCTCGCTTGTACTTCTTCTTTGCCTCTTCTTTGGCTCTCGTGTACTCCTCAGAATCAACTGCAAATAAGGCCCGGCTAAAGAGACCACGGCAAATTCCAGCCTGAGCAGATGCCGGATCCAGTAACATCTCATTCCATCTCTTCAACCAGTGGAAGGCATCCAACTTGATATCTTGTTTAGCACCAGGGAAAATTCGCTTCAGCATCTCCTTGACAGAGCAGCAATTGTCAACGTAGATAACCTTCACTGCCTCGCCATCATCGACCGCAGCAACCTGATCATCATTATCTTCTTCTTCCTCCTCTCCACCATCATCAGAATCCGATCCTGCGGACGTCGGTGTTGCTTCTGGTGCTGCGGCCGCAGCAGCCGCGGTAGCTGCTGCGTCAGCTGCAGCCTTGTTGCGGTTCAAGCGAACCCTCAGCCTCACCAAATCTTCCTCTATCTCAGTGATAGACTCACTGTGCTTCAGCGCCTTCCACAAGACAGTCTGGGCATCCTCATTTTGGATGGTTATCATGCACGAAAAAGGATTAAAGCTGACCCCTCGGGCAGTAAATACACGGACCTTGTCAATCACCTTGTAATTGTAATCAATCTTCAACATGCAAGCCCTCAGGGACGTCATCTTCAATTCCTGGTGCTCACGGCGCTGGTTAAAAACTGACATCACCATGCTGTCAATTCTGTACTTCGACAGCACACGTCCGTTGTAGCCAAGCCGCTTCAAAAATGGACTGAATTCAACTGGACCTGCCACAACAACTTCTTCCTCAACAACAGGATGCTCCAATTCACCTTCATCGTTGACGCCACCATGGTCAATAAGAGCGTCCACGGCCTCATCATACCCTGTCTGAGCCTGCTCCATTGATAATTTCTTCGCGCCCAAAACAACCTTCAGATTGTCATACCAGCCCTGGGCCATGCCTTGCCAGTTAACCATGGCCTTCAGTTCACGGACGTCCTTGAAGTCGTTAGGGTCTGCAGCCAGCAGCTGCTTAATAGTCATAATACCATGTCGAATTAACTTGCGTAACTTTGCAGAGCCTAGGCCAGGTAGTGGATTTCTATCTCCGTAGACATTGTGATTCAGCTTCAGAGGAATGATATTCGCGATGAGTGTGTCTCCATTATGATTCCTCCTTGCTACGCCGTATGTAGTCTTTGCACTGGTTAACTCTTGCTTCCTGAAAGCACGTGCGTTCAGTAGCTCTTGAAGGCGCCTATCTGTTGTTAATACAGGCATGTGCTCTCGAATCGTCTTCTGTTTTTTCTTGGGCCTGATCTTATCCAAGCCAAGAGCACAGAGATATAACTGGTGCTCCTCGTAGTATGCATCATAAGCCATCCGCTTCAGCTTCTTCTCTATTGATGCAGTAGCCTCCGACCCAGCAGACTCAATAACAAACCGATGCAGCTCGTCATCGACCCCAAATCCATAGGATAGAAAGAATGTAAAGTAACCATAGTAAAGACTAGCATCCAAATGCATTGACTCCTTGTTGTATCCAGCAAATCTCCGACCGCACTTCTTGCATGGATACAATACAGTATCGAGATACCTGTGTCTAGCAATCCCAAACAATACTTTTGGGCAGTTCACCCAGCGGCACTTGGTGGTATCAACGTGATCCCTTACTTTGCAGTGTGGGCAACAAGGGACATGATTTGGCACAAGAAGATGTGGTACCCAGCAAGCCATTGGCTTCACATAAAAATGCTCCACTGTGGTCTTTGTCGTATTTTGGTCAAGGATGGAGCTGTCGTTCCTCCCTCCCGTTGTTGGGCAGATCAATCTCCAGTTGTTGCTTTTCAGCCATTTCCTCGGATCAGCACCAAAAGAAGCTCTGGTTTTCAATACAAACCTCCACTGTGCTTCTCCCATGTGCTTGGGGCGCTTCTTGGGGGTGTTCATGGTGCCGTTGTTGTTGTTATTCACTGTGAAACAGCTCCTTTCACATCATTGTGGATCATTGCAGCGTGTACTTACTATTTGTTCTCACTGATGCCGTGCCAAAACAACACGAGCCATTCAACGTACGTTGAGATCGTGTTATTCCCATAGTAACCATGCGCCTGTCGGCTCAGGTTTAGGATATTTAGCAATCTAACTGAGAATATTGGAACACGCCGGTGGACGGCGTGCACTATTTCTAAGAGGCAGAATGAGCGTCTCCAAAAGAGTAGACTTAAACTCTCGAAGGTGACATGTTCTGTGGTACCTGCAGCATGGTTGGGTTTAAGGACATGAAATAGAGGATATAGGGACATTGGGGGGGGGGGGGCGACATCAAACATCCAAAGTTAGATATACTTTTCCCCTTTTAAAAAAATTATCTTCCTCTCTTTAAGGATGTGGCAGCCCGTCTGTCCTGCGTCCGTTCGTCCAGCCAGATTTTTCCGGATTTAGCCGTATTTTTAGAGGGATAAGCAAGTCAATGAGGAATGGTGTACGGCAGGTAGTAATTGACCAATCATATCATCAATATTAGGAATTAACTAGCCATTAAAGATTCTATCGTTATCTACACAGTAAGGGCTTTCAGAAGCAACAGACATTAGCAGGCTAGCTCGTGTGTGTATCGAGAACCCCTCTGTCAAAGTCAGCCCTTTGAAAAATTTGCTTCCTGCACATCCAATACAATTTCACGATGCACAGACCATCTTGCCTGCTAATGTCTGTTGCTTCTGAAAGAGGAGGGTGAGACGGTCACAACGCGCTACTTATCGTGCTGAACGGCCAGAATTTACCTGTTTTATAGCTGCCGTTCATAGTACCATGTTGATATCGGATATTTGATTCAAATGCGACGGAAAAGCCAACTGAAAAAATATTTCTGAGAGTCGGCAGGGCCATTGTCAGAAAGGAATCTCTCTGAACAAGTTTCTCGGATTTCTGTTTGGCGGGGAAATAACCGGCGCGCAATGTGAGAAACAAGAAAATACAGAATACAGTACTTTGTTGTCGTCATAAAGGAAGATAACGCAGCACAACAATTAACTTACACCATGGCGAACAACATCAGTATCAGTGTCTCCAGTAGCCCTCCCGCTGCTGTTGTTGAGCCAAGCAACTCTCCGATCATGAATTACTGGACCTTGGACATTGATAGCTGTGTGTCTGTTGATTTCGTTACTGAGATGCTTCTCAATGGGGACAACCATCCCACACCCCGCTTGATTGTCGAAGGAGAAATTGTAGAATGTGGTGGCTTTGCTTCGTTTACTGTTTTGAGAGTGCAACACAAGATGAGGAAATATCAGACGGAAAGGTCAAAGATTGAAGTGTATCAGTTTGTGCTCATGGACGGATCAGGTACTGTGTTCAAAGCAGTGACAAATACTAACCTTTCCGAGAGTCTCATGAATTTCGAGATCTACCCTGGCAGCAAGCTCATTGTCATGGAACACGAAATCTGTTGGATGGAGACCAACAGTGATGTTGAATGGCGTCTCGTGATGCTTATCAACAAGATGTCGTGGAGGCAGCCTCCCGGGTTTGGTGCCACCCGGACCAGGTCTCTCACTGCCAACGCCATTGTCCCGATCCAGTCGTTGTCAATTTGCAAAGAGGTGGTGAAGTGGGTAGATAGAGAAGGCCTTGTTGCTTTCACCATTCCGAGGCTGTGTGATGGACAGGCGCACTGGAATACATCCGTTAACCGAATCGTCGGCGAGGATCGTCTTGGTCGTGGAGACTGGGTAGTTGATCCTGCTAGTCGGTACCAGTGGAGTGAGATGATGCAGCCTATCATGGCTAACATCAAGCACGTAACTGACCCGGACTATCCCGACATGCAAGATGTGGACAACTGGGAGTGGCACTATCCAAGGATGGAGGATGCTTCCGACGACGGAATGGACAACAGGTCCCATGGTACGGCTTCGACAGAGTCGTGCAACTGTGAGTGTTACCACCAGCATGGCTTTCGGTATTGTGTTGCGGACATGTTTCCAAGTGAGAACATGGATTTCGACGTGCTGTTTTCGTCTGTTCAGAGGAGACTTGGAGACAGAGTTGTGGCTGCTTCTTTCGATGACTTGATGCCTGGCAAGAAGCGCTGGTGTTTTTACTGGTGGTATGCCACCAACCTGTTTGGTTTCCGTGGTCAGATGTCCAGGCAATTGCCTCTATGCGTCGTTGAAGCTGTCAGAATTCAGTTTCCAAACCACCATGGTGAGCCTTACGTTGGCTATAAATCAACAGCCGAAAGAGCAACCGAAAGATCTGCAGCCGGAAACTGAATGTGAGGCTCGGAGAGGCCGATGAGCGTTGAAGTGCGCGCCCCGATCACTCACGACCTACCGTTCCCACCAAGGAAACACAGTTTCTCCCTCTCATGATCCCACGAATTCCCTTTTAGGATCCCACTAAATTCGAGAACAAACATACGTGTAGCTGGCGAAAGTTGGTTTGTATACACACTAAAATAGTACAGCCAAATGACATCATTTACATAAGTGCACGAATCTGCAAAAGTAAGTGTCTTTTAATCGCCACCAGTCAGGCTCGCCGATAAAGACTCCAACTGTTCGAGCTCGCTATCGTCCGTTGGGCACGAAATGAGGTCGATCAACGCCACTTCCTCGCCGGCTGATGGTATGGCCGGCAGTTTACTTACAGCAATGTTAATATCCTCCTGCATATGAACATTGTTTTCTTCATCTTCATGGATATCACCGGAAACCACGGGAGTACCTTTGCTGGAACCTTTCACTTTCTTTTTTCGAGGTGTGTAAAATTTGCATAACTTACTATTTGCTGTTTTGTGACCAACACCTTTGCAGCGTTTGCATCGAACAATGGTGGTGTTGGTTCCATCGGCCATGGCGATGGCAGTCTGGTAAGCCGTTCCTTGTGCCCTGTCTTCGTTGAGCTTCTTGAAGTACACCAGTAGTTTTGCGTAGTCCTTCTTGCGTCGCTTTTTCTTTTCTGATATCAACCGTGAACTAACGAGATGTTTCTGCCTTTCCTCTTCTTTCAGTTTCAGCGAGTACCGCAGGTTATCGTCGATTGCCAATCCGAGACGCTGAAACAAAAGCGTGTAGAAGACATCATATCCCAGCAGATGGATGGAGACGGCCATTCCGATTCGGTTTCGCAAGGAATCACTGCCGCAATACGTCTTGTTCTTCGGTGCGAGCCAGCTGATGGTGTTGTTCAGTGATTCGTTCACGTTGGTGTCTCCACCATGAGACACCTCACGGAGTGCCTCGATGGTGATGAATCTCGCCAAAACCTCCGTCAGCGCCAAGAACAGCGGCTGTTCCTTCTCCATGGAACGATATGTTTTCTTCGAGTTCTTTCTGTCCTCGTCGGATTCATCCTTCCGCTGACACCAGTCACCACATCTACCGTGAACATCAAAATGATGCTCCAGTATTGCCTTGGCCCGATCCACCCATTGTTCCTCCGGAATATCCTTCAATTTCCTGACAAAGTATATGAAATACATTGTCAGACGGAGGATGTCTCCTTCGTGAAGACCATGGTGCTTCTTCTTTCCCCTACCTTTCAACTTGTAAAGGTGGTTCCGGAGTGACTTCTTCCGGTGGGCGGGATCAGCAAGGAAATCCGGCTGGTGACATGGATAGCACAACAAGCCATCCTGTCGGTACACGGCAACCTTGGCCTTGGTTAGGTCCTTCGGTTGTCTCCAACGCTGGAGAAGGTCCTCCTTGCTGTCCCTGGGAAGCCCTTGATGTTCCAGCCAATCAGCGTTGGACCACTTGCAACTTGACTTCATCTTGCTGTCGTCATCCGTTATGACAAACTTCAACCCAATCTGTTTGTCGAAGAACAGACTCTCACACATCTCAATGAGAGCAGCTGATTCCATGGATCCAGCACTACCAGCATGATTCACCTTGCATTCATGATCTCTCACAGTATCAGGCTTATCTGGATCCGAGTTGCTCATATGCTGCGAGCAAACCCTACAGAAACTGCTCCTGAGACATTTCGCAACAGGTTTCCGTGTCAGCATTCCAACAAGGAAGGCATGACCAGAGTTCGAATCATATCTCCTACCACTGGAACGTTTCTGCCACCCCATGTCCATTGTAACTCCAATGTACGGTTTGTTGTTGAAAAGGGTGGGACTGTCGACATCTCCTTCGTTTGCTTCAAGTACTCCCAACCATTGCTGTACGTATGCCTCATCTCCATACGTCCGCCTCACTTCTTCTATCAGGTTCCTGTGCAACTCATCTTCAGTTATCTCTTGTATTGGATCTGTCAGGAACTTTTCAACCTTGGGGAAAGTTGCTTTCTTCATGGATGTGGCGTTCGGTAAACTGAGGAAAGAACACAGCCTCTCAGCCTCAGTACCACCATCTCCACTGGCAACAAAGGAAGCAACGAACTTCAGATTGGTCTCGTACTTCTCCAAGGACTTGTGCGCTGTTTTACTACCATGTGCATACTTTGAGAGCAACGGGGTGGCCTCATCTTCCCATCTACAGCGATGACAGCAAAGCTTAGGGGTGGTGGCTACACCAACTGACGGAAAGGTAAGCTGTAAAGAACCAACTCTCTTGCACCTTTTACAAACTGTATTGGCTGTTATCAACTTGGCTAATGATTCATTCTCTATTATTGATCTTACAGGTGGTGGTATATGGTTGGATTTCTCCTCCTCCTCGTCGTCCTCTGTTGTTAGACGAGGTGGAAGCACGGAGTCGTCCGCATCAGGAACTGTTGTTGCCATTTCAACTTCAACTTCAACTTTCCTGGAGGCAGCCCCGTCGTTCAACTTGTTGGACCACTGCTTGGAAGGTTTATCTCTGTCATACTTGCTGCCGCGGAAAAGCTGCTGCAAAGCAGGGGGAAGCTTGTCAAAGTCTTTTGGTGCACTATCTTCTATGGGGACTCCGGCGCTACGTCTACTCCTCTTCGCGGGCGTGACTCTGGGTAGAGATGGATCAGAGCTCATGGTGGCAATGAAAAGTTATGGAATAATGAATATAATGATTGTTGTGTTGTTGTCTACAAGTTGATATCTATCTCATTGGATCCGACATTCCAACAAGACAGCCACTACACGACTTTACCTAGAGTCGTCGATTGGCATGTCAGGTAGCTAATTACTGAAACATGCTTGTCAGTCAGGTACTAGCTGGCCTAAATTCCTAATTCCTATGATCAGACGACTTGAAACAAAGCTAATATGAGAGGTATTTGACTGTTTATCTATCTTCATAACTCGTCAAATTTAGCTCCATTTTCGTCATTTCGGCGGATGAGGTCCAGACCCGCTGCTACATCCTTAACAATTAATTTAATTTCATGGTCGCAATCTGAGTCAAAATTCAAAACGATTACGTCATACAGAAAAATATTCAAGTTTAAGGTTAGGTGTCAAATAAATGTCTTGTATGTACCAGCTAGCTAGAAAGAACTAATACCAGAATCAGTCGTAGGCTGGCACTCTAAACGTTACCTATACTAATGATTTTGACCTGTAAGCTAGTACCCAAAGGATTTAGTAGCAAGCTTTCCAATACCTCAAAACTCTTGCTTCCTACTTGTCCCCAATCTCTGTGTGGTTAGAGACCAACCATTTGCATGTGCCACCCTACTGTATTAATAATCACTTTCAGAAGTACTTCATGCATCGAATATTTTCGGCTCCGAATATATTC
>JAVCKV010562570.1:0-10815 GCA_032274145.1 Herpochondria borealis | reverse complement strand
CTCGTTTTAGTAGTGATGTTTTTAAAATTGAAGATTACCAGCATTTCTTAGATGATAGTAATAGTAAAATGGAGTTTAGTTAGGAGAATTATGCCCTTTTTAAACTAAAACAAGCCCCAACTAAATCAATAGCTGAGGCTTATTTAGTATATATAAGAGTCTATTGATCTTTATAATTCACCAAGTAATCGTCTAGCAGCATTTGTGCTTTTTCAGCTAGATTAACGAACTCAGAACGGTAACCGTTCAGGTCTGTTCCTTTGCTTCTTCTTGCTCTTTCTATCAACTTATCCATATTTGCATCCGCTTTGAATTCAGAGTCACGAATGATTAATCCAAACTCGGCAACAGAACTTGCAAACTTAAAATTGTAACTGTTAAAGGGCATCATTCTATTGGTTACCACTTTAGTAATTAATTTACTTTTAGTTCCGTTTGGTTCCTTATATCTGAATTTAATAGTTACCAAGTCATTAGCGTTCTCTGCATTTTTCAAGATCGTTTTTGATTGGTACTTTAAATCTTCCGAAGTTCCTGTTGTTCGTGAATCATCAGCTGGAACTAATTCATACAATGCGATTACGCAATGTCCTGCTCCTAACTCTCCTGCATCTTTAAGATCATCGTTAAAGTCTTCTGGAGCCAGCATTCTATTTTCGTACCCTAATAAACGGTAGCTTTTAACAGCACTTGGATTAAACTCCAGTTGAAGCTTCACATCTTTAGCAATGGTAAATAACGTTCCGCCCATTTCTGTAACGAATACTTTCTTTGCTTCCATTACATTATCAATATATGAATAGTTTCCGTTGCCATTATCAGCTACTTTCTCCATCATTGAATTGTTCAGATTACCTGTACCAAATCCCATTACAGAAAGAGAAATTCCCGTCTTCCGTTTTTCTTCTATCAACTTAACCAATGCATCATCTCCAGACATTCCTACATTAAAGTCTCCATCTGTTGCTAGGATGATTCTATTATTTCCGTTCTTATCTAAGTTTTTCTCAGCTAACTTATATGCCATTTCAATTCCTTGACCTCCTGCGGTAGAACCACCAGCAGTAAGATTATTCAAAGCATTCAAAATATCGTCTTTATCAGTTCCACTTGTTGGAGGCAATACCACACCAGCAGCTCCTGCATAAACCACTATAGAAACCTTATCTTCTGGACGCATTTCGTTTACCAAAAGTTTGAATCCTTTCTTTACTAAACCTAATTTATCTGGAGTGTCCATTGAGCCAGAAACATCCATTAAAAACACCAAGTTATTAGTAGGAAGATTCTCTTTTTCTATTTCCTTTCCTTTGATACAAATCTGTAACAGCTTGTTCTCTTTATTCCAAGGACAATTACCCAATTCTGTAGTAATAGAAAAGGGATGTTCTCCTTTGGGTTGCGGAAGTTTATAATCAAAGTAATTGACCATCTCCTCTAACTTTACCACATCCTTAGTTGGCAAATACCCATCATTAATATATCTACGTAGATTACTATAACCTGCTGCGTCTACATCAATACTAAAAGTAGACAATGCCTCATCCAGTGGATTAACGAATTTGTTCTCTTCAAATTCTTGATATTGTTCATAGTAGTATCCAGGGTTAACCGCGACATTAACATGATCTTGATTGTTATTTTTATCTGATAATGTTACTGTATAAAAGCCATTTGCATCTATTCGATTGGCCATTATTTGACCTGAACCTTCCGTAGACCAGTTATAGGAGTCACTTGCTGTAATTATCAATTCTTGCGAAGAATTATTACTAGTTAAATTATCAGTACTTGTTGCTGAAAATCCGTATGAACTTTTATTAGCCAATGAGCTGAATTGAACAGCTGCAAAATCAGTAAGATTCAAATCTACATTTTTAGACAATTTTGTTACAGTTTCTACCTTTTTTGTTTTTTTACCTGGCACAGGAATCTTAACTCTACCCGATTGTGATTTAGAGAATTTATCTAACTCTGAAGGCTTTACTAAACCAGCATTAACCACTTTTTCCAATTCTTGACTTCTAAGCTTAGATAGAGCATCTTCTTCTGCGTCTTCGTTTAAAGACCACCCCTCAATCTCAGCTATTTCTTTTTCTCCTCCGTCAAGCGGATTATTGACAAAAAGGTAGGTTCCAAATAGCACAGCAACTACGGCAGCGACTTTGAACCAAATGTATCCCCCCTTCTTTTTCTTTTCTGGGTGGAGTTCTTTATTAATATTATCCCAAACCAATTGGTCTGGAGAGTCGTTATCGAATTCGTCTCGATTTTCGTTTATATGTTGTATGATTGGATCTTTCATTTTGAATTTTCTTAAATTGTTTTCAATTCCATTAGCGACTCTTGCAAAAGCATTCTTGCTCTACTAAACTGCGATTTGGATGTACCTACTTTGATCTCAAGTGACTGAGCTATTTCTCCGTGGTCCAACCCTTCTATAGCTCTGAGCACAAATACCATTCGGCATCCGGTCGGTAGTTTGATAATGGCGTCATTGATTTGCTGAGTCGAAAATTCTAATTCTCGTTCCGAATCTTCTTGAAATTCACCTTCGGTTTGGTTCGAAATCGATTCAAATTGAATCTTCTTCTTTCGATTGAGGTGATTGATACATTTGTTGATTACGATTCGTTTGAGCCAAGCACCAAAAGATGCTGTCCCATTGAAATTATCTATACCTCTAAAAGCTGCTATAAAAGAATCTTGAAGTACGTCTTGCGCATCTTCTCTGTTGCCTATCATTCGTTTGCAAGTATTGAACATTGCATTGCAATATTTTTGATACAATTCTTGCTGCGCTTGGGCGTCATTTCTTTTACAGGCATCAACTAAAGGTTGATTAATATCAATAAACTTTTCTTTTGCCTTCAATTTGACTTTTTTTTGTTGTCCAATCGGATGGAAGTTACTCATTTCCTCCGAACTGACCTTTAACTTCTGTGCTCTTGCCATGTGCTAACGGGTTTTATATAAAGTCAGTTGGAAAAATAAAAGGTTGGAAAATTCTATTAGTTTTTTTTAGTGGTGATGGATATGAATTAATTATAACTATCAAATAATAGAAAAATTTGTTATTTACAGCCACCAGATATTGAGGGATATATTTCTTACCAAGTTAGGATGTAAGACATATGATAATCGTAGCTTTGAGCCCATCCAAAACCTCTGTCGAAATAGTAACAGAAAATGAAAGGTTTTGCAGGAGAAGAGTAATACTGAGTATTAAATTATCAAAACACCAATTGAATTAACCAGCGAGAATACTTATGAATTTTAAATCAAAAAATTACCTTACCGATTGGCTTACTGATCTGGGCCTTGAAGGCACTGCAGTCATATATTCAAGGTTGTTAATATTAGTATGCCTCCTTATTTTCATTTCTTATTTGGTGAACCTTCTGGTAAAAAGAATTCTTATTCGCTATATCGATATAGCAGTTAAAAAAAGTAAAAACATTTGGGACGATGCCCTTGTTGAAAATAAAGTTTTCGTTTCTCTATCTCACATCGCTCCGGCTCTAGTCATTTACTTAAGTACACCCTTTATCTTTAAGGATTTTCCAGATGTGATTCCCTATCTATTCAGAGTTGTAAATGCATACTTCAGTATTGTTTTCATTATCGTAATTATTAATTTTCTAAACACATTCAAATACTTTTTTGAGAAATCTAAATTATTTAAAGACAATCCGCTTGATAGTTACTACCAATTAATTAAAATCGCTATATACATTATAGGTGGTGTAGTTGTCTTATCATTCTTATTGAACAAGTCTCCGTTATACTTTTTTAGTGCTTTAGGCGCTATGACTGTAGTACTATTGCTCGTCTTTAAGGATACGATTATGGGCTTTGTGGCAAGCATACAGTTATCAGCCAATGATATGATACGGGTAGATGACTGGGTATCTATGCCTAAGTATGGCGCAGATGGAGATGTTATTGCGATAAATCTTACGACCATCAAAATACAAAACTGGGATAAAACGGTTACTACTATACCCACATATGCTTTTATTTCAGAATCTTTTAAGAATTGGAGAGGCATGTCAGAATCGGGAGGAAGACGAATCAAACGATCCTTAAGCATTAAGATCAGCAGTATAAAATTTTGCACACCAGAAATGCTAGAAAAATTTAAAACGTTTCAGCTTATTGAAGATTACATCAAAGAAAAAAGCAGTTCTATAAATGATTATAACAAAGAAAATAAGATCAATAACTCCACCCTTGTCAATGGAAGACATTTAACTAATATTGGAATCTTTAGAGCATATGCCGAAGCATATGTTAAAAACAACCCAGACATTAACCTTAACTTAACCTATATGGTTAGGCAGTTACCCCCTACAGAAAAAGGTCTTCCGATAGAAATATATGCCTTCAGTACCCGTCAAGAATGGGAGATATATGAAGATATTATGTCTGATATGTTCGATCACCTCATTGCAACCGTTCCTGAATTTGAATTAGAGATATTTCAAAATCCTACAGGGACTGATTTTAGAAAGTTGTAGTTTCAATAACAAGATACGAACGATATAACTATTAAATTTCATTAATTTCAGGATAAAAACCAACTATTAAATTCAATAAAATGCTCTTTAGCAAGCTATTAACAACCCGTTTCGATCGTTTCACATGCCTTTTCATACATTTATTACTAAATGTATGTTGTAAGCTGAGATAAATATCTATATTTGCCGAATATAAATAATAATAACAATTATGACTACAGGTACAGTAAAATTTTTCAATGATGCAAAAGGATTTGGATTCATTACTCCAGAAGATGGAAGTAAAGATGTTTTCGTTCATGCAAATGGTTTAACAGATGATATTAAAGAAGGAGACAAAGTTTCTTTTGACGTTGAAGAAGGTCAAAAAGGATTGAGTGCAGTAAATGTTACTGTTTCGTAAAGAACTGCTTTATAGCATATTTACCAAAAAAGCATATCAGAAATGATATGCTTTTTTTTGTGCCTATAAATTTAGAAACGGTAAACTAAAAACTAAACGAAGTATCTCAAAAAAAATATCGTCTAAATATCTGTTAACTTCTTTAATCATAACGGATGTCAGTTTTAAAAGCGTTTCAAAATAATCGTACACTTCTCTTCTTTTGGATAATAGCAATTCTATCAGTTGGAGCAAGAGCATATATTAATTTCTCCCAAGAACTGCTAATAGGTAATGGAGGATATTACCCTCTTCAAGTAAGGACTCTACTGGAAAAAGGACAGCTGGCCTTTTCTGATATGCCCTTTTTATTTTATCTTGATGCTGGCATAGTCAAGCTCATGTCTTTTTTAGGAGTACCTCCCTCTGATCAACTCATTCTTATTGTAGTTAAATGTGTTGATAGCATTTCTATACCATTGCTTCTCATTCCTCTTTATCATATATTTAAACTGACTAAAAATAAACAGTTTTCATATCACTCCACTATAGTAATAGTGTATTCCGTACTTTCATTTTATACGTTGAACTTAACATCCACTAGCCAGAAAAATGCTCTTGGGATAACGTTTCTTTTCTTCTCAATCTTTTGGGGAATTAAATATGTCTTATCTAAAGGATTCAAGAAATACCTGTTCCTGTCTCTATTATTTCTTATTCTGACCGGACTTACTCACTTTGGCACATTCGCTTTTACGATTATCATTGGCGCTCTATTTATACTCTTTAGATTTAAACGAAAGGCACTCATTCCGTTATGCATTCTCCTAATATCAGGCCCTGCATTAGTTTACATTTTTGATCAGGTAAGGTTTGAACGATTAATCTCAGTTTGGAAAGAATTATTTATCTCTGCTCCTAAACCGCCTCAGTTACTATTATTAATAACTTCTGGAGCAATGGCCTTTTTTGCTATTAGGGGATATAAAAAATTTAAGAATCAATTTAACTCATCCGAGAGGACTATAATATTGACACTAATTTCAGTTCTTATCGTCATACCTCTGCCGATTATCAATCCTCAATTCACACATAGATTAACAACATTCTTGTTTATTCCACAAGTCTTATTGATTTTGTTTTTTAGTCCCCTAATGTCCAACCGCATAAAAAAGACTTTCTCTGCACTCTTAGGTTTAGTTTCTATTGCCTCAGTTCTATTTGTTCTTTTCTTTAAGCACGACATAAGTCTCAGCAAAGAAGCTTTGAAAGATCTAGATCAACTAAACTTAAGTATCTCTGATCCTAATAATACAGTAATTATTTCTCGGCATAATTTAGAATTCTGGGTGGCTTGGACACTACATGTCGATGTAAGCCAAGAGTCAAAATTTGATAGCATTCTTATTAACGACTATCAATACGTTTATATATTAAACCAAACTTCAGGCCTTACTAAAAGAGAAGGTCCTCCTTCTAATCATGATGGCCCCAATCACTTCAATGAACCCCACGTGCCAAGAGGATCAACCATATTAGATTCAACAGAGTATTTTAAATTGTATCAATATAATAAGGACTCTCCAATAAACAAATAGACAATTAAAAAGATTCTTAGTTCACTCAAAACAGCCTGTTATACATTCGTTATTTGTTATGATTTGATTTTCGTTATCATTTAGAAAAGACAATTACCATATTTACATGAAGTCAAATTCGAATAATTCTGATATCTTTAAAATTGTAAAGAAATAAGTATCCTAACCTATTTATCATTCACAATATTAAACACCAAAATTATGCTTACCAGAATTATAATTTTCTTAATCATTAACTTTGCAGCCATAGGCATAGGAGGTTATTTCACAGGACAAGCAGTAACAGCCGACTGGTATGTAAGCTTAAATAAAGCTCCTTGGACTCCACCAGGTTGGGTATTTGGTGCTGCGTGGACTACCATTATGATTTGCTTTTCTATATTTATGGCATATCTGTGGCCGGAGGTTCAAAACAAAAAAATATTAATTGGCTTATTCTCAATACAATGGTTGCTCAACGTGTTATGGAATCCTATATTTTTTCATTTTCACAATACATTTTTGGGTATAATTGTTATTTCCTTCCTTACCATTTTAGTTACATTCATTTTCCTTTATTCCTATTCTTCTATAGGGAGTAAAAGCTTTCTAATATTACCATATGTGATTTGGCTGCTAATTGCAACCTCACTAAATGCCTACGTTTGTTTGAATAATTAATTACAAATAAGTTTAATGAAAAGAACAATTTCTAAGCATACAGCTGAATCCATTGCTCGTCAAAAAGAGATACTAAGAAAAAGAAAAGAAGCGGAGTCAATGGCGAGTGCTAAATAATCAAGCTATCAAACTATTTAGAGACTATTAAAATTTGGTTCGATATTTTCAACGCAGTTTTATATGAATTAATAAATACAAAAATGAAAATTATAACTACTCTACTTCTTACACTTTTGGCGACTTATGCAATCAGTCAAAAAACAATCAATAAAACAATTACTATTGCCGCTAATCTCTCCTAAGAAAGCTACGAGCACTATAACCGACTTATATTAAACTCTCCCAATTCAAGTGTTGAATTTCTAGAGGGGTTCGATTTTGAATGGGGATATGAGTACAAAATTAGTGTTAAAGAAACAGACCTGATTGAAACATTGTCAGAAGGCACTCAATATAATTATTCCTTCAATAAAATCATTTCCAAAACAAAAGTTGCCGATTCAACTGAATTTAAACTTTTTCTTGATGCTAATAGGTATCCTTACGAATTAGATTTAAGCAAACAGGAAATGAACATTACACTTAAAAAAATTAACGATAGCACTTACTCCTATTTTGATAAAGTTGAAATATTAGTGCCGCAACACCTAAATACTCAATTCAAAAAAATAGTAGACGGAAAAACATCAAAATCTGGTAGATTTGTTTTTGTTGATGATCAGAAGATCAGACTTATTGCTTTGTAATCAACTTATTACATTCAAGGATTTAGGTTTAAATGAATGGATTGGACGTTTTAATTCTTCATTTATTTTATCTTTGGCACTAAAGTTGAAAACATCTAAATATGAAAAATCTACTTAACACACTTATCATTTTAGCCGCATCAGTAACCATTTCAAATGCCCAAATAAATACTGATGCAGGTACCGCAGTCATAGCAAAAGTTTCGAATATGACAGACACTATTTTTAACGACACAGCTATGGTGGCTTTTAATATATACATTGATGCTTCTAGAGACGATATCAACTACCCAACAGTTAGGGTAATCGATAAAAAAACGAAAAAGACAATTTACAACACTCATATGACTTATTACGTGCACATGGATTCGGAAGCTCCTTATCACATAATACTACCTAAAAACATCATTAAGAAAAAGAAAAAATATGAGATCTATTTTGTTCCTGGAGATCCTATTGACTTAACTGAAGACTCGATTTTAATGTCTAACACAGCAATTGTTTTACTTTATAAAAAATCCTTTTAACAATGGATTACAACCTTAAAACAAAGTATTAAATATAAAACATATTAATATAAAAAAGAGCCAAGCTACAGTAGATGTAACTTGGCTCTTTTAGTTTTATTGATTGCTGTTTCTTTCTAGTTCCATTTAACTTCTATAGAGCCTCTGATTACTTCACTGCCATCTCCTAGATCTAGAATAAAGAAGTAAGTACCAGAAGTTACTTTATCTCCCATCAGCACTCCAGGTTCAGATGAACTACCATCCCAGTCATTATTATAAGGTTGAGCGTTGAATACTCTCCCCCCCCATCTATTATAAATTTGTAAACTACTATTTGCATAAGCTTCTAATCCATTTATTACAAATATATCATTGATATTATCATCATTTGGCGAGAACCCTCCTGGAATTTCTAAGTCATTATTTTCAACTGAGATGGAAACATTAGCTGTATCGCAAATGGTAGCACAAAGAGATTCACAAACAATGTAGGTGAAACTATCACTACCCGTATAACCAGCGTTACCCGTGTAATCTATGCTTCCATCCGTTTGCACATCCGCCATTCCATTGATCGGATCTATTAAAATCGTGGTTATCGTTGTTGAGACGATATCATTGCCCAATACATCTAGATTAGTCAAAACCTCAAAGTCTACATTATAACTATCATCCACAGCTGTTAATACAGCTCCTATAGCATTTACATTCACATCTACTTGATCCGAATTAACACAACTATTGGCATCTGTTAACGTAACCGTATAAGTAGTGCTGGCAACTGGCGATACATCGATACTTTGAGTAGTTTCAGTTGTACTCCAAGAATACATTCCGGTTCCAGTTGCGGTTAAAGTAACAATATCTCCTGGACAAATAGTTTCATCTGTTCCAGCATCAATGCTAGGTAAAGGATTAACAGTGATCGTCACTAATTCTCTACCTGTTGTTGGGGCACAGCCAGCTGTATTAACTGCTTCTACGTAATAATTAGTCGTTACGATCGGAGAAACTGTCAAATCTGTTGCACCTAATAATGTGCCGCCCGTAGCAGCATCATAGACATTATAAGTGATACTAGTACCACTTCCAGAAGCTACAATATCAATTGATTCGCCTAAACATATGGTATTACTCATTACACTCGTAGTTACCGTAGGTACAGTTGGTGCTGAGTTGATAATCAACGTTGCATCTTGACTATCAGGACAAGTACCAGTGGTGGTATAAGTAATAGTATAAGTAATATCAAGTGTACTTCCCATTACATCAACTTCACCAGTGGTTGAATTGATTACTAATCCAGCAGGTATACTTGTAAAGCTACCTCCACTCGTACCTGTAATAGTTGCTAAAGGATTCGTATCTCCTTCGCAGAAAGAGGTACTTGAATAATTAAAGCTTGGATCATCTTGGGTTGTAATAGTAATAGATGCAGCAGCATTGGCCGCAGCACAACCTCCAGCTGCTACTATATTGTTCTCAACAATATAAGTGCCCGGCACAGATAAAGCTAAATCAATTTCTCCAGTAGATGAGTTAATTGTAAGATCTCCAGTTGCTCCTTGATCTGTGAAGACTCCACCACTTGATCCTGCAGTAAATAAGACTGTTGCTACACTTGTACCTCCATTGTCTTGACAATACAAAGTATTAGGATAGCTAAAACCAGCAGTAGGAGCTGATGTGACCGTTATTTGAACCGTACTATCTGCAAAACAAGCATTTGGTGAAGTGTAAGTTACGTCATATGTATTCACTGCTGAGGTAGCTAACGTAATTTCTCCAGTAGTTCCATTAATAATCAATCCTGCTGGGGTACTTGTGAAAGCACCTCCGCTAGTTCCGGAAATAACAGGTGTTGGATCAGTTCCTGACAAACAATATGTTGATCCCGAATAACTAATCCCTGCAGCATCTGCTAATGTAATCGTTATAGATGTGGTTGCATTAGCTGCAGCACAACCTCCGGCAGCTACAATATCATTTTCAACGGTATAAGTCCCAGGTAAAGTAGTTGATAAATCAATCTCGCCTGTACTTCCATTTATAGTTAAGTTTCCAGTTGCTCCAAAATCAGAAAATACTCCTCCACTTGCTCCGGCCGCAAATGTCACAACTGGATTGGATCCATTGCTACAATAAGGTGAACCGGTATAACTGAATGTGGTTGTAGGTGCTGAAGTAATACTTACTGCTGCTGCAGCTGTAATTGGACAAGGTCCATTCGTTAAATAACTTACCGTGTAACTATTTACTCCACTTGCTGTTAAGTTAATTTCTCCTGAACTAGCATTAATACTTCCTCCGTTGTCAATACTAAACGTTCCTCCTGCTAATCCTGTTATCGTTGGAGTTGGATCTGAACCGGTTAAACAATACGTCCCGCCTGAATAAGAA
>JAVCKV010562559.1:0-10818 GCA_032274145.1 Herpochondria borealis | reverse complement strand
TTCGAATTAATTTGTCGGTCGGGGTTTGACTCACTCAACACTTCCTCTAATTTGGCAGCAACTTCTGTAGTTTTGGGTCCGATCCTATCTACGCCTAACTCATGTGCCAATGATCGTCTTCAAACGGCGGAATTTAAGCCCGAAAGGGTACATGTACCCGTGTCCATTGATCAGTCCGCACAAGTACAGGTGACGACATTCACGTTGATGTAGGAACACCTTCTACAGAGACCCTACCCTACATTCGAGCTAGAATCATAAGTTTACTACTATACTTTGGGCAATACTATTCGACGCAATGGGTTACTCCTCCAGTAGCGACAAGTCGACCCACTATTTGCTGGTTACGACTCTTTACCAGAGGTCATCGATCCCGTTACGCAAAAAGCTTGTGCAATGTTGTTCTTCGTGGTAGCAGATCTTCTTCATTTGCCCGTTTCCATTCGAAAAGAGACCTCTGTGCTCTCTAGAGGAGAGAGAGAGCTCAAATTTGGGGCTTAGCCCAGACCTAAGTTTATGGCTCCGTCGTCGACCCTATGTTCCGATTCCGAAGCATTGGCCGACCAGTCAAGCTAGAGCACCTAACCTACCCAAGGGTACCTTCTGGCATTTGACACGTTGCATAGACACTTTGTGACCGCGACACAAATTCGATGGACTTCGTTGGACTTATAAGTCTATCAAAGGTCATCCTAGACAATATTTAGTTGGACATACTGCTGATAAATCTGTCAAAGGTCATTCCCAAACCGTCCAATAAATGTAGTTTCTGTCACGCATCAATTCTCTGGTACAACTTCGCAACAATGTCATAAATTGCTTCACACGCACATTGGCTGTCAACACTCTCTGTGTTTCTGAGTAAGTCAAACTCTCTCATGTCTGCTTCGCTCAATTCTACAATGGAAAATGAAAAGGAGGCCGTCAAACGGTCTATGGCACACGAAGCTGCGTTTCGAGAGGAGAAGCGACGAATCGTGGAGTCCATGGGAGGGTCTCCTGCACAACTTGTAACGCCATCCACAGATGATCGTATTCAAAGAAAATTGAAGAAGAACCCACCACCAACTTCTTCTTCGGTGATATCCTCAAATGCTGCAACAGCACCTGTTGATCGCCGTGAGCAGCCGGTCCCAAGTGACGACCTACCGAGGGCACTTGATCATATTGAAGAGCAACATGACTATGAGGAACACGGAGGACCAAGATTCAAAAAGAGAACACGCTACATTACAGCTGCTGTCATTCTTGTTGTTGTCATTGGTGGAATTATTGGTGTTGTAGTAGCCTTTGTCGCCTCGCCATCGACAAGCGGCGGGGGAGCTGCTTCTACTAGTACAGACGAAACGTGCAAACTGGATCGAGAGGCACTGGCAAACTGTGAGAATGGCGTGCTCGCAGTACCCGAGTGCGCTGCAGACACTTATCAGGAGCTGACTGAAACATTCGCTGATCATCTTCTTCTTGTGGGTGGCGCTCCTGAACCAGGATGCACTGCTGCTCACCAAGGTCTTGTGGCTTTAGCTGTCTCTCATACCAATCATGGGGAAGCTGTTGTTGACTCTACAATGTTCTTCGCAATGTCCACTATGTACTTTGCTCTCAAGGGAACGCATTGGCGGGTTGACACGAACTGGCTGAAGGGATCATCGCCATGTCGTGACGCTTGGCACGGAGTAGACTGCGATGGATCTCTCGTCTCCATGTCGTTGGAAAAAAATAATCTTCAAGGCTTCTTGCCCACGGAAATCGGTTTGTTGAGCAATCTGAGAGACTTGGATATTGGGTCCAATGAACTTTCAGGATCACTCCCTTCTGAAATTGGTCTATTGACCAAGTTGCAAACGTTTCTTTTCCATCTGACGTTGATTCATTCCGAGCTCCCTTCTGAGATTGGCATGTTGACTGAGCTGACTAGATTGCATTTTGCAAGTACACCCTTGACAGGGACGATTCCGACCGAGATTGGAAATATGGCCAGGCTAGGTACGTTTCTGTGGCTCCCGACGTTCTCTGCCCATTCCACTGGGGCCATCGTGTTGTTGCTGAATCATCGATAATTGATTCTCAACCTATTTGCTATTCATGTACTCGCAGAGAATCTCGATATGGCGTCAGATTTGTTCACTGGAACATTACCCTCGGAGTTCGGAAACCTTTTTCAACTTCATCAACTCCGTCTCAGTGGTTTGCATGGTATCACGGGGATGATTCCCTTGGAGCTGGTGAATCTGACACAGCTCACGCACCTTGACCTAACTTTGCCGGGTGTCGACCCTTCTCCCTTTCCGGAATTTATCGCCTTGGCCACCAATCTAGTGAAAGTAGACGTGAGAGACACCCCACTTACAGGAAGTCTACCAACAACAATCGGTCACCTGAGCCACCTTAAATGGCTCAACTTGCTATATACGGAATTGACGGGAACCATTCCTACAGAATTTGGGTTGCTATCGGATCTGTTAGGGATTGGCTTTGAAAGTTCGTGTACTCAAGGGACTATCCCGTCAGAGTTTGGTCAACTGAAAAAACTTACCACTTTGAAGATGTTTAATGAACCCAAAATGACTGGGACTCTCCCCAGTGAACTTGGTTCCGTGACAACCCTCAAGGATATCGAGCTGCGCAATTCTGGTCTCGGAGGGGTAATCCCTTCCGAAGTGTGCGCTCTGAACATACCAGTAGGTTTTCTTCGTGTCGACGTATGCAAGTCTCATATGGTGAGCCCAGACTGCTTCTCTGGTACCTGCTAATGTAGAGTGGTTTGGCTGCCGTTTGCGTATGAACCAGCTCAAGACAAAGGCAGATTCTGCAATACCAACAATACGATAAAGTTCCCAGCGGCCCAGTTCCTCGCTCTGTCTCTAGAGAGAGAGGGTATTCTCAAACGGAAGACAAATATCGTAATTTAACATTATTCCTTGTTGACAGACAAGGCAGCCCCATTCATGTCCTGAGAATTGTTTTTCGGATTGCAGTAATAGCTTGGTAATTCCTCACATTAGCGTTAGCACTGCTCTGAAGCAGAAGGTCGACAATATTGTGATTCGTCTCCCAATGAAGTGTTGTGCATCCATCAATATCCTGGATGTTTCGATTGGGGTGCCATGCTTTATCAAGAGCTTCACAATCAGTTGGGGAAAAATGTACTGCTCGAAAAGGGGAGTCTGTCCCTGGCGATCTGTAGAGTTGATGTCCGCTCCCCTTCCAACAGGATGCATGCGTTCTTCAGCAGAGCCTCGCATCACGCTGCGAACAGCGCTGTTCGTCCTTCCGTATCTTCCAGGTCCACTGGCGCCCCCGTGGAAGCAGAAATTGTATCAAAACTGATTTCTTTGTTCCTTTCACCGCGTGGTGCAAAATCGTCCGCCCGCCATAGCCCTGAGCAGATATATCGGCACCGTGTTGCAGCAAGGACCCTGTGGTATTGAGGAACACAGGTGCAATGCGGTTTTCCTTGACCCACCTTCATGAACTGCAACATCCGCATCGTAGTGAAGGCAGAATCGAACCAACTGCATGCAGCTGTTTATACAGGCGTGATGAAGAAGTGTTTTCCCATTCAAGTCATGCTCGTTAATATTGGTTCCATGTTGTAGCAGAAGCTGGAGCATTGCCAGTTGGTTCTGACTAGCATTCGTCGCCTGAAACCACGGTTTGTCACAGCCTCGGTTCGTGGCATTAACGTCTGCTCCATGAACGTGCAGCAACCGAACGGTTTCCACCTCTCCCAAGTCGCACGCTTTTTGAAGTGAAGACGTGTCATTGAATGGTAGCGATCTCTGCTGTTGACTCGGCTGTTGACACTGGCCCCATGCTCGAGCAACACTCGCACCAACTCGACGTGGCCGTCCTCACACGCATAATAAAGAGGAGTACGACCGTAAGCACCGAATACGCTTGCTCTCGCTCTATGATCCAATAGCCATCGAGCAACGCCAACTTAATCATGCCAAGCGGCTTTGTGCAGAAGGAAGGGCTCGCGATTGCACCACTTTGACGGATTCATTCTCTCATTGATAGAGCTGCCACACTCCCGCACATCACAGCTCTTAGAGTCTTTGAGAGTCCTCCCGATTCATTTTGCGGTGTGGTCGTTGCATTGCAAGGCCTACCAAAACAGCAATGATGGTTGATAGCCTTTTTATTTTGTTTGGGATTTTGTGAGAACCTGAATTTCAGGAGTCTCCTCCTCGACTCACAATCACTTTGTACGCCATCACAGGGATGGTTTGCAATCTCATGTTCGACGAGCTACTCTCAATGGAGCCAAACTCTCGATAGGATTCAGGCGGCATAGCGTGTATATCGTTTCAAGTTCTGGGTCATCATTCATACAAGCCAGATGGAGCGGCAAGAAACCCTCCCGGTCACGAATGGACACAACGTAAGGATGCTTCTCCACTAGAAAGCGAATAAACTTGTGGCAACGCATTTTGTCAGTTGATGGGGCCGTGCAGGCAATATGCAGTGGAATGTTTCCCTCGTGGTCGCGAATTGACTGGTCTGCACCAGCTTGCAACAGACGGCGACACCACTCGAGCTGACTCTCTTCAATCACAACGCGCCCCATTTGCTTTATTACGGAGTGGAGCACTGTAGATCCTGTCTCATCAACAGCATTTAGGTCAACATTGCGCTCCAGTAGAGCTTCCAGTAGAGCTGCATTATTGGAGCATTCAAGAACGATGCGATGCAAGACCGGGCACCCGGCACTGTCCTTGGCGTTCACATTGGCTCCATTAGAAACCAAACTGAGCAAAATCCGAGAGTCTAGAAAGCAACGACAAAGTGGTGTCTCTCCACGTTTATTCCTCGCATTAGCGTTAGCACCGCCCTGAAGCAGAAGGTCGACAATCTTGTGATTCGCCTCCTGATGAAGTGCTGTGCATCCATAAGTATCCTGGATGTTTGGATTCGCGCCATGCTTCAACAAGAGATCCACACAGTTCAAGCGTGTGCTAAACAGAGGAGTTCGCCCTATGCGATTCGTATTATTCACATTCGCCCCTCGTTCCAACAAGATGCGTGCGTTGTCGATCCTACCACTGTTGCAGGCCATGACCAGTGCTGTGTGCCCTCCCCTGTCCCCCAGGTCTACGGGCAGACCCCTGTCGAGAAGAAAGTGAATCAGGGCAAAATTATCAGTCATTTTCACCACATGATGTAAAGCTGAGCTCCCAACACCATCTGGGGCACAGATATCGGCACCATGATCCAGCAAAAGGCACGCGGTATCTACAGTAGTGCAAAAGTGCAATCCGGTTCCTCCTTCAAACAATCTATCTGCATGAACGGCAACATCTGCGCCTTGTTGGAGGCAGAATCGAAGCAACTCGGTGCGACGCCTGATACAGGCATAATGAAGCACAGCGCATCCGAATTGGTCGAGCTCGTTCACATTGGCTCCGTATTGTATCAGAAGCTGCATTATTTCCTGTTGATACTGTCCAGCATGCATCACATGTTGCCAGAGACTTCGCTTTGCTGTACCCTTGGCCATTATATCTGCTCCATGCGAAAGCAATAGTCGAACTATTTCAATATCCCCCTTGATGCAAGCGTAAAGAAGTGGTGTCCTTGACTCGTCACGATCTCCGCGGTTGACGTTCGCCCCATGTTCCAGCAGCAGTTGAGCCAACTCGACGTGACCGGCGTTGCAAGCACAATACAGCGGTGAACAACCTTCCATGTTGAATGTATTTACGCTCATTCTGCGATGATCTATCAGCCAGCGAGCAACGCCAATTTGTCCAGTCTTCGCAGCTTCGTGCAGAAGAAACATTTCGCTGCTGACAATACGCGTCCGTGGTCCCTCATGGTCCTCATCCAACAGCTCAGCCAGAGCTGCCACATTTCCACCTTCCACAGCTTCTAACAGGCCGAGTCTCTCCATGATGTGTAACAAAGAATAATGGGATACCGTTGACCGTTGCGATGAATGAGTGTCACTCCCCATCGCGAGTTTCAACTCTTTTGTTGCTCTCAAAAAGTGTTCACAAACCGCGCTGCATTCACGATGGGGAGTCACGGCAGTGCGAGTAGCGAGTAGCATAGTACTACCTCCCTACTGTACTCGTAATAGACAGGGCGATCGTGAGGAACTACGAACCTGTGTTGTGTATCTAGGCACCTCAACTATTTCTTATGTTATTGAGAATAATCGAGACACGACGTGGTTTCCAAGGACTTGTAAGACACCAACACTCCATCATCGATAGGATGAACTGGTACGTTTTATGGCCGCACTGATATGCGAGTACATAGTCTGGGGGTGTATGCCGTAGATTCTAACCATACATGGCGTTCGCAAACCCTGCCCGTTGCGACTGGCCATTCTCGTACTCCTCCGCTGCTTGACCCGTCTTTTTGACCTTGGTAAGAGCTGCACGAAAGTCATCCTCTGTGAGAGGGCGAACCTGAATTTTGTCAGCGTCGTTGTCCTTCTCTGAACCCTCACTGAGATTCACGGGGTTTTTGCCATCTTTTGCAGTTCCGAAGCATGCAGACACTTCGTTGTTCTGACTCTTACCCGTCTCGGGAGCTTTGGTGGTCTTCTTCTTTCCATAATCTTCGGCACCTTCATGATTGCCTTGAACTGCTCGCCGGGCTTCGTCAGCAACCACTTCGCGAATCGGCTCCATGGCTGCAGCGCTACAGAGCTCCTTCAGATCGCTCCCCGAATAGCCTTCGGTCAATTGATCAGCCGCCAGTTGAGGAAGAAATTCGTGCGCCGAAGCATCCATAGCCTCACTTTTCAATAGCTTGTTCAAGATCTGTTCGCGTCCTTTGCTGTTGGGCAACGGAACTTCAAAAGATCGCGATAAACGTCGCAAAATAGCCGCATCAATAGACTTGGGTCTATTCGTAGCACCAAGGACTAGCACTGGAGCTTTGTTGCTTCGATTGGTTGTTGAGATTCCATCCCATTGCGTCAAAAAGTCGGCTTTAATCGTATCGAAAAATCGTCGATTGCCATCTGCAGTACCACTACTTGTTGTAGCAAACAACGAATCCAGTTCATCGATAAAGATGATACTTGGGGCCACCTTTCTTGCTAGGCTGAATGTCGAGTCGATATATTCCGCAGCCTGACCCCAGACACCACCACCAAGAACACGTTTCATCTTGACTGGGATGAATACAGCGCCGCTTTCCTTGGCGATTGCCTTTGCAAGCAGCGTTTTACCGCATCCAGGCAACCCATATAGCAAAATGCCCAATGGCTGCTTGATCAACGACGAAGTGTTTCCGTTGAAAAGTTCTGGCTTTAGGATAGGCAAGACTGCCAACTCCCAAATCTCTTGTTTCAACCCATCAATCCCTCCAATGTCGGCAAAGGAGGTCTCCATGTCATTTGGCGCGATAATGTCTCCGACCAGTGCAAGCTCTCCTTTTGTCAGTTCCGGGCCCTTCTCTTTTGTGCCACCACCACGGCCAAGTTGTTCCAGGACCTTTTCCACCGCGCCACCATTCGACTTATTCGACTTTTGTTCCAGGACCATTTCCACGCCACCATTCGACTTATTCGACTTTTGGTCTGTCAGCCTCAGGAGATTGACCTTCAGCGCCTTTGTTAGTCGGTACGTCCTCCAACACTCGATCGCATACTGACAAACGATGATGGTAGTGGGAAGTAGCACACTGACCAGGGCAACATGACTGTTGGGGAGTCGAATCGTTATTGTCGTTGTCGTTTCGGGGGCCATGATTCTTCGGATGTGATCGATGCTTGATTACTAGTAGGCGAGTATGGACACAGAAAAATAAAACGGAAAACGGCTAGAGCGGAGGAGCCACGCTGATGTGTGTTCCCACCACGGCGTGGACTTACTTTGCTCTCCCTTTTTGCGACCTGTTTCAGATGCGCGTTCGTTCGTTCGATTCAAGAGAGAACATTCAAAATTCCTCCACCAGGGTTGCTGCCCACTTTTTTTAGCCGGCATGGCCTGCCATGGACGATATAGGTGTCTCTATTACTACGTGTACTTAGTGACCAACCAAACGCCTCTCTGTATGACTTCCAGCTCGACGCGGAGAGTGGCCCGCTCTAACACATCTTCGTTCGTGCGCAATAGCTACTACGACTGTTGCAACTAACTATAGAGCTCTTCCCCATTATTGTTGGCTGTCTCGTGAATCATCAATCAACCCATCGGGCTCAGTGCTCCCGAGTTAATTTAAAAGTGCGTCAGTTTGAAGCTTGATTATTAACGTCATTATAACGGTGAAACATCAAACGAACACCTTAAAACCCTATCCTTAGAGACCAAAATAGCATTCTCCACCACTTTGATTGGCTGAGACTGCTTCTCCATCTGCTGCTGGATCTTTGGTGTTCGCATCGTTTTGAGCCAATCCCATCGATCGTTGATGGATGTAGATGTTTCTGTCGTTGTTGTGACGAGCACTCTTTCTTCCTCTCCTTTTGATATCTTCTCTTCTTGTTGTTGTACTGTAGAGTCAGTCACCCCTCTAATAACAACCACCCAATAATAAGCCAAACAAATGATGCTGTCTCGAGTTCTAACAAGAGCTGCTCTACGAAGCAGCAGTAGAGGTCTCGTGACTCGTACACTTCCGCAATGGATGCCAATCAAGTTGATCGAGGTAAGAGATGATGCTGGTCGCGCAATCCGAAATCAATTTTGAATGGTCACAAAGTGAACAAAGTTATTGACTCCCGTAATACCGCACTCACTCACTCTTTTGCGTGCTCGTTCAATGTTCTCTCCCTCCATACATACATATATGCGTATCGCCTATATATATATAGGTCCCCACAATGGGCGATTCCATTACCGAAGGAACCATTGTCGATCTTCCCGTGGCTCCTGGTGATTATGTTGCAGCCGATGATGTCGTTGTTGTTCTCGAGACGGACAAGGTCAGCGTCGATGTGCGTGCGACCGAGGGTGGTGCTATTGTCGAAATCTTGGGCGAAGTGGATGATGTCGTCGAAGTGGGATCTGGATTGTATCGCATTGATACCGATGCAGAAGGAGTGTCGTCGTCAGCAAGCAGCGAAGCGGCAGCGCCACCACCTGCTGCCAAGGAAGAAGAAGCGGCTGCTGCTCCGGCTGCAGCTGCTGCACCACCACAAGCAGCTCCTGCAGCTGATGCTGCCCCTCCACCACCACCAAAGCCACCTGCTCCTCCCGTTGCTGATTCCCAACCTGCTCCATTGGGCGCTCGCACAGAACGTCGTACCAAAATGTCTCGCATGCGTCAACGTGTCGCGGCTCGACTCAAGGATGCTCAAAATACCGCCGCCATGCTTACCACGTTTCAAGAAGTGGACATGGGCAACTTGATGGAGTTGCGCAGCAAGTATAAAGATGCCTTCATGGACAAGCATGGAGTCAAGCTGGGTTTCATGTCTGCCTTTGTCAAGGCCAGTACGGCCGCCTTGCAAGAGTTGCCCGCCGTCAATGCGTATATTGATGACGAGACCAAGGAAGTGGTGTATCGTGATTTTTGTGACGTTTCCGTGGCGGTCGCATCTCCGGGTGGACTCGTCGTTCCAGTGCTTCGCAATACAGAAACCATGTCCTTTGCTGACGTGGAGAAAACCATTGGCATGTTTGGTCAAAAGGCCCGAGACGGAACACTATCGCTCGATGACATGGCAGGTGGGACATTTACCATTTCCAATGGTGGCGTCTTTGGATCGCTCATGGGGACTCCCATTATCAATCCACCACAGTCGGCCATTTTGGGCATGCACGCGACCAAACTTCGTGCCGTGGTGGATCCCACGACGGGAGAGGTTGTCGCACGGCCCATGATGTATCTAGCCCTCACGTACGATCATCGTTTGATTGATGGAAGGGAGGGTGTGACGTTCCTCAAATCGGTGGCCGACAAGATTGCCGATCCAGGACGTCTCGTGTTGGATCTTTAAAAGAACGAACGAAAGAGTAGGAGACAAGATCGTGGTTGGTGCGCACCCATACTCATATAATTGTAAGAAACGAAAGGTTACACGTACAAGCACATGTCTGTACTTTCTACAAGATCGTCATGCATGCATGCATGCATAGTACTTATATGTTTAGGTGTGGGTTTCCTTTCCACGCGGTCTTGTCAAGAGTTCATCGGTAGTCCAGACACAAGGTTGGTAAGAGGATAAAGGTGACTCACTCACTCCCTAGCAGCAAGATAGTATGGTCATATGATGGAATACCGACCGCTTTTGCGCGCTTGACACGAGAGTGCAAACGCATGCTAGCTAGCTAGCTAGCTTGGTTGAGAGAGATGTGTGTAATGCCTTTTAGCTCTTGTGTTCTATTCTCCAACCAATAATACTACGTAAGAGCCATGGTTCGACTTGCCCTTCACTGCTGTCTTCGTTTACGTAGCAGCAATTCATCGACATACTCTTGGAAGTGTCTCCTCTTGATTATGATTCGGAAATGGCCAAGGAACGACTTTTCTCTTCCATACAGTAGTGGCGTGACAGCTTGCGCCACCACGGCACATCGTCACGCCCATTCTCACCAATGAATGTAGTTACTGGTAACAGCAGGAAGTGTAGAGGCGGAGGCACACATAATAGCCTGCGACGACGGAACGCCGTGATTTGAGCCGTTGCAGCAGCGGTTTGACGCGGCTCTGGAGTGAATCTCTTAGTGAAATTCAACACAACAAGCCAGCCGCACAAAGGCAGTCTGCTCGCGGTTGACGCATTGATTCTAAAACGTAAAAATAAGTATTTGTAGTCTAATATGAGGCTAAGCAACGCCCAACAGGAACGCTCACTCTTGCGCCAAAAATAAGGTGAGGGACAGAGAGAAGGCAACCATCTTCCGAACAGCT